>JAJHUR010097515.1:0-19946 GCA_027495735.1 Lutjanus campechanus
TTTACTCTACTAAAGTATTCAACTTAAGCATAATTCCACAGGTATTTACATTTTACGCTACGTAGTACTTGTATTAAACGTGAAATGTTGTACTTTTACTCTGCTATAGTTCTAATGCATTACATTAAATAGTTTGGGTGTCATAGTTTGAGTTTTTTAAAGTTATTTTCTGTTTTATTTTGTAGGAGCTTATGTGTCTCCATAGTCTTGATGTCCTGCCTTTGTTCTTTTTCCCGCCCTTTTGGTTTCTGATTGTTTACACCTGCTGTCAGTTACTCACCTGCCCCTGATTTTCCCCAAAGTCATCCCTGTGTATTTATATTCACCTGTTTCCGCCTCTGGGCCAGATTGTCTGCTTTGTTTCCTTGCGTTTTTGTTGCTTTCTACCATTTTTTTCCCCAGTGTTTGCTCTTGTGTTTTTTTTTTGTTTGTTTTTTTTTTACTTTGTTAGTTCCCTGGTCTATGGATTTTCGTCTTCTCCCTGCCTGCTTCGTTTCCTGTTTTGGACTGTTAGACCCTTTGGACCGTCCGTAAAGACTTTGTAAATTTTGAACTCTACCATGTCTCCAGTGAGTGTCTCTGCACTTGAGTCTTTTTTTTCTTTGAGTCATTACATTTGGGAAGTTACTTAATTTGCTGTCTTTCTGAGTTACACAAGATGATCAATACCTTTCTTACATCTGTGGGCATGTAGCTAGAGGGGTATTGAGCTACAGCCAGAAGACGGTTAGCTTAGCTTAACACAAAGACAATAAGCAGGGGGGAAAAAGCTTGTCTGACTTTCTCAGAGGGTTCAAATATCCACTTAACACCTCTAAATCTCGCACTAAACTCACAGCCCTTCTTACTTTTTGTGTTTTATTGTTTAGCTTTTGATAGGTTACTGCTTCCTAACCATTCAATATCGCTTTTCCTATTGCCTTATCCTCTTGCCAATAAAGAAAATCTATGTGAAACAGAACTTACCAAGCATTGGATTCTTCACTCACTAACCGGAAATGTGAGCTGGATTTAGCCTGTCAAGAGGTCATTTTTTTCTTCCTTGTTTCGTTAATCTCGAGTCCCAGATACAATTTTTGGGCTCCGAAGCTTCATTGAGATTTACCTGCAAAAACTCGAAGCTTTGATGGGTAGCCATCATAATTTTCTCAAACTTATATATTATTATTTACTTATATATTTTGCCATTAATGTAATTATGTGTCTAATAACCTTATTAACATGTCCTTGTGGTGTTTTTTGATGTGTTACAAGACATATCAGGAGCAAAATAAGCAGTAAACACCACATCTGAGAATTTCTTGCCCTGAAACTGCAGTGAGCGAGGGCAGTCTCATAAAAATAAATTCAATCAGGCTGGCTACATTACATCATAAACCCAAGAAACCAATCCTGTTAATTGAGGGTGTGGCACTATACATATCATTAGTGGCAATGCCCAGCCCACGGGAGAATCTCGATGTAGCTGCTTACAGGCAGGGGTGGGGTTGGGGTATGTGGAGAGGGTGGGAAGTATCTGCATATTCATGAATCTTTGAATACTAAATAAATAGCCAAGTTATCTGAACTTATTTTCCAAAAAAAAGAGGAAAAGACATGTCAGACACAATTTATTAGTTCTTGCAGAACATTTTATATTGTTTAAAACATGACTGGAGGTGGAGTTTAAAATACCACAACTACTAGACCAAAAAAAGAAGCTGACTGGCGTGGTCAGTGGCTGACAAATTTTCTACATAGAAATAAGTCTCAATATACCACCTGGAACAAAAATAAAGCACTGAGACATCATTTGGGAAATGCCCTACAACAGAGAGCATAATACTACAGATGGCTCATGAATGAATCGACACAACCGAGCATGAGTGTACGTGTAAAGTAAGTGCCCATGTGTATTCCTCTGTGTGTTAATGTGTGTGTGGGTGTGTGTATATGGGATTCTGCTCTTGCGGTACGTTGTTGTTTAGAGAGCTGACAGGGTAACGTCTGAGGTGTATGCAGCTGGGCAGGGGAGCCCGGTGTGACGCGGAACCCAGCAGTGGTGCGCTCTGTGTGGGCAGGAGGACAGACGAGCTCAGCCTGTCTCAATCCATCAGCGCCGGAGCCGGCTCAGCAAACTGGCACCTCGGCTGATGTACGAGAGGGCTGCCGGATGACTAATGAGCAGACACACACTGGTGCTGACACACAGACAAGCATATACACATGCATGGAGCATCAGATACACATATGTATACGAATAAAACCCTGTTCAACAGTGGTTGTGTGTGTTCCAGAGCCAAACACACATACGCACAACTGTTACTTCTCACTTCTTGCGTTCTTTCTTTCTCTCTCACACACACTCTCATACATGCAAGTATGCACTCTAAAAGAAATGCAATCTTTTGCTCATTCTTGCTCTTTCTGTCTCAAACTCTTCGAGTCACATACAGGCCTACAACCTACACACTTCCTGTGTGACCTGCTCGAATGTCACAGTATATTTGTCATGGCAGCCACATCCAATCTTGCACCTTCTCACCAGTGAGCTCTGACTGACCGAGCCGACTGGTTCTCCGATGAAACCGACATCAAAGCCGATCAGATGATACAGTACATCAGATCTCTCTGCTCTGACGCAGGCTCATTAACTCCTTTTTTTTTTTTTTTTTACACATTTGCAAGTTTATTTAACGCAGGAAGATGGGGAAGAATATGTAGTGGGTGTGATGAAACCAAACGCTCATGGGGATCTTTGCATGAGTATTTCTGGTGCACTGGAAAGACCCTCAGACACTGAAGGTTAAAAGTGCAGACAAGTAGAGTGTGTTTAGTGTAACCTCAAGAGGAGACAAGGGGTTTTCTGATGATCAACTGTATGTTAGGAGTGATGCACTGATTCATGCATTAATCATCAGTTTGAAGGATAAATTACACTTCCTCGTCCCAAAGTGCTCTCCTACCTCACTGCTGATGTGTTGAGCTTCAGACATCAACCGTTAACTGCAAGGACATTTAGGGAGGGAGGGACGTAGGGATGCTACTGGATGCTCTTGAGAAATCAGGAGGTAGTACACCATTAAATATTTAACTGTTAGCTACGCTGTAAAATTTGTCTTTAAAGTTAGTCTGATATTTGGCAGTAGGCTTGGGCGGTATGAAGGTATTACGATAAGCAAGGGAATCCCAACAGTGTGATTTTCAATCCGGTCAAAAATACAAATGCTCCTCTTTCTATTAAACTAATACAGAGAGGCTGTATTGAAGTGATGTACTGTATTGTAGTGTGCAGAATGTGCCACCAGAGGTCAGTCTCTCTATGTGTGGACAAGGCAGCGCAGCTCAGCGGAGGGACACGGTGTGTCCTAGATGAGGTGTTTGTAGTGAGTTAATTCATCATACTGATGAGTCTACATGTATTTTTATTTTTTGCTGTATTTGGAAATTGGAAATGATTTATTCCAGTGGTTTGAATGAGAAATGAGTGGTGTTATACTGTCAACATTGTTGTTATCAGGCGGTTGACTAAGTGCTTCCTGTAAAATTTGTACTTTAAAGGTTCATTATTTTGATTTTGTATTTCTCAGTCATTTGGCACAGTGTTAACCAGTGTTATTCAGAACATTCTATCTCTCAGCCCTGGAGCCATTTCCTGATGGTCCAAAAATCTAAATCTAAATAAATTTATATCACAAAAGTGCAAAGACTTGTCGACTAATGGCCTGAACTAACGGCCTCCAGTCGACTAAGAAAATCTCGGGGGCAGTTGGGGGCACCCCTAATCAGATCCCAAGTACTGAATATTAGGTGTCCGTGAATGCCTATTAAAACAGTCTTTGCTCTCAACTGCATTACCACATAATCATAACACAGTTAAAGGTCCACTCTGATGGATTACCTCTGCCAGTAGAAAATGAGGACTTCGCCTACGGCTGCTTTAGTGTGTAACTCCTAAATATGGGCTTTGAGGTTATATCAGGGGAAGAGAAAAATGTTCAATATGCAAACACTCTGATGTTGACTAAGTGAACTTTTGCTTCTTATATGTATGTCTGTCATTGCATGTTTGCATATCTTGCATACAGGGCTGTCTGTGGCATACCTCTGTCTGGACATGATGATTATCAGTGCCTTTTTGATCGTCTCAAATCAGATTAGACAAGCGGATATTTCATTTCCTCCAGAACACATTTAATAAACAAACTTAAGATTTTGCTTCTGTTTCCTGAAGCATTAATTTTGAATCCCTCCGTTCTTGTTTTCATCTTCTCTTGCCTCCTCTCCCTCCATCCTTCTGTTTTGCCCTGGATGACATTACGCCAACTGGTGACCTGGACACCCAGACCCACACTGTGTCTCTGTGCTGTCTTACACTCTGCAGTGAAGAGATAAACCACACACACACACTACCTTTATAGGGTACCCACTCTGTATCTATTCATGCAAACACCGGAACACATCATGACAGTATTTATACACATATACACACACACATGCATCACTCTTTCTATTCATCCTATCTAATGGGTCCGAAGCATTTTCCAACATTTTCCATTGAGTGCCAGCCAACATCCTCCTCCTTACCTGGAAGTAACTCTGAGCCTAAACACAGAGACTCTTTTATGTGCTCAGGTGTCTCAAATGTCGTCCTGTTCTCAGGAAACAAAGTGCAGTCTCTTCAGGACGCCTTTGATGTTCTTCAGGTCTAAGTGCATTTTACTTTTTTCCCTCAGTGCACCTGCAGTTTGAATAATCTCTGCATGATACAGCCTTTTCTAATTAGGTTACGGGAAAAAAAAAAAAAAGGTTCTCGTGAGACAGCAGAAATTCCTAGACCATTTTAATATGTTGACCAATCAAACCACTATATCATTATCAGTCATGGGTCTGATTTGACTTTTTTCACATATTCACCCCTCACCAGCAAAGACACAAAATTGCTGTGGCTGGTTTGAATGGGTAGAGCAGCAATACTAACAGGGAGACAAACAAATATCTTTTAAAAAAATCTTAGCCCATTAGCCTAAATGACCAATGATTCATAAACACACTGAACAGTCAGACGTATGTAGATATTGAAATATGGCCAGAACACCACAAAAAAGAGCGACAACAAGTCCGTTAGTTCCAGGAACTGTAACAACATGCGGTTTGATCAAACCTGGCTGGAACACGTCAAAATAAACCAAACACAACAATGAAAACCTGGTTTGGGCCAAAGCAACCCAACGGAATATTCTGTAAATCAGACAAAGAATCAACTGTCAACAGTGGCTTTAAAAAACTTTAAAAATCTCTCATCTTCTGTATTTAACATGTGCAGAAAACAACTTTTTAAATGTTTTTTAACAAGCAGCCAGCGGACTGTATGTAGTTACATCAGAGATCAATGTGTGAAGTCAGACCTTAGCTACTCTTCTTTGAAAATAATTAGCACCACAAGCTCCTAGTAAGATGGCAAATATGCTGACCTCCAAAATGTTGAAAGTGGTTTAGCTGTCCTGAACATTTCTCATTACTGAAAAAAGTATTCACGCTTCTGTTTTATGAAGTGAATAAATGAAAACATGTTCAGTCTCCCCCACGGCTGCACCAGACTTAAGATTTTCCTGAGATTTTTTCCAACCAATAGTCATGAGTTAAAGCAGACAGCAAACTAGTCATCCCACATTTATGATATTAATTTAATTATTTAAATACATTTTTTAAAAATGTGGTTGACTAAGACTCTCCTCACTGACGAACAGTTTAGTCAACTACCAAGGGGTTATTGCAATTTTAGAGCATTTGCCAGGCAGCAAACATGAACACCAACATAGGCCACTGTATTTCAAAACAGTCACAGCACGACACAGTCAGTAACAATGAACTATGAAAACTGCAAAGAGATGAAGGGGCAAAACAGCACTTTGACATGGGTGGCCCACAACTAGTTCATACAGCGGAGTGAGGACATTTCACACGGGGAACGACCATATATAATGCTATCTGTCTGTTTGTCACTGTTAACAGGCACTCCAGTCTGCAGTGTAGTTCATACACTTCACTGATAAACCAAAGAACTGTAGAGTAACATTAGCCTTCATGATAAAAGACAGCTTTTATATGACATTGACGCCTCTGTTTTTATTTGCACGCTCCTTCACTCCAGCATTCAAGTGCAAATTAGCATGTGATGTCATATAGCGACTTTTCAAGCAGACCTTAGTTACTCTCCATTGAAAATAGTTGGCAACACTCATAATGTAACTATAATGTATAGCTGAGTTTCAAACTGTGATTCCTTACACTGCAAAAAAGTATTCACACTTATGTAACATTATTAAAAGCACAATAAAAGTCTCCCTCACGTTGAAAGAATAACAAAAGGTGTAGTCAGATGATGTTGTGAAATGGCGTGGGATCATGGGAGTTGCGTTTCTTCACTTTTAAACAACCACCCAAGCTAATGTTTAGTCACGTCCACCAACTTCCTCCCTCACTCTCTGACGTACCCTGTGTTTTCCCGAGAAGTTATAGCAACCAGCAACTAGCTAGCGATGTCTAGCAGGAAAGGTACCTTGAATAAATTATGGATTTCACTGCATTTGAAGATTGTTGGAAGCATCTGGGATGATGCACGTTCACAACTCAACAAAATTAATAAAATATGTCCAGTGTTTTTAGACATTTTAATGTGGAAATGTTATATATCATAAGTAAACATAAAAAAACGTGTTTGTCTGTGTCTTCCAAAATGGCCCCATTGACCATTTAAAAAATGGCTGATATGGGCATTTTCTGAAATGCAACCTCTAGTGTAGTTTTGGTTATTGTATGGAAAGATGGGGTTCAAAAAATGTTGTTTGTAGGAGACAAAATGCAAAGTGCACTCTCCATTACCAAGGTCAGACACTTTGTACCTTCAATCATTCACCCTGGGGGTGGAAAATTAACTTCTTGAAATGTGAACATCTACCACTGACAGATTAATGTTCAAATTCACCAGTGACTCAATAGTAAATCATTATTTTGTGTCTGAAATGTAACAGCCACCTTCATTTTATCATCATTTGGCTGGAGGCCGGTGCTACTTTCCCAGCCAATCCTCAGGCCTCAGAGGCTCGAGGTGCCACAGCACCGTCAGGCTCCTTCACCCTTTGCTACTGAGAGAGAACAGTTTATTATTCACACAAGCACAAGAGGACACTTGTCAGGAAAACTAAACATAGGTCATTTAAAGCATTTAGTGAGGACAGTCTGTCCTGTAATGCTGAATCCACCAGTGTGAACGCTACGTGGCTGTTCACATAGAACTAAAGTGTCATTCCCTTCAAAGAGCCAACTGCAGCTGACAGTTAATGCATCACAGACTCTGCACAAATCTGTGCGGTTAAAGGATAAAACTGGACTGAGGTTGATCATTGCAACAAAGTGTGCAACCGCCTTGTGGTAAATCATCTGGCTGGCTTGCTGTGCTACCTGTCGATAGACCAGAACGGCCTTGAGATCAATGGCTGACGCACTCGAACCTTGTGACCGAATCAATCCCTCCCTCTCACACGCTCGCACAGATTTCTGTAACTCGTTCTCAGACACAAAAGCAGACACGTGGATACACAAAGTCATGCTGACCACAAAGTGGGTGTCGAATACGCACTCTTACACACTTTCACGACAGAAATCTACATCAGCGCAACAATGAACAAGGTGCACATATATCATCTTCGCACTGCAGAAATGAGCAAACAGATTAAAAATTGGGTGAAACATTACTCCCACGGGCACACACACAAATACACACGCGCAGAAAGGAATCATCTTCTGAGTATAGCACATAATGCAGACTGTGGCTGGAACCCATTTCAGCAAATGTGATTAGCCCAACACACGCCATCTCATTAAGAGATTGAATCTTAATGCCAGCAGTGTTTCAGAGCACTATTTGGCAAGAGGCAAGCCCAGATGCTTATCAGTGTCTTGATTCATACTGCAGCCCATCAGCAGACATCAGCAGCACATCAGGGACTCCTATAGAGAGCATACAGAGCAGCGTACATAGATTTCAAATATATATACACACACACATGCACTATCAAGCTGTTTTCTGACACGTTTGCACAGCATGGATCCGGAACACGCACAAACACACACAGCAGCATCTGTTTCAGCATAGCAAGCGTATTAATTAAACGATCAAAGGAAACTTTTCTTTTATAAATCATGTACTTTCTTTTGTTTGTGTGTTCATCTTCTGTCATGTGCGAATGTGCTTGTGCGCAGCAGCAGCACATGTGTAGCCGAGTGCGTACATTTCCACACAGTGTGTATATTTGTTGATATATGAGATGGGTGTGTGTGTGCTTCTGGTTAAAGTGTATGTATCTGTATAGTCTGTATGTGTCAGTGTATTAGCTTATGTAATTTGTGATGTGTGTGCGTGTGTAAATCCGCACATGCCTACGCCTAATGAATTTGTTTGTGTCTTTTTCATGTTTCTGTGTTTGTTTCTGCCTTTTTTTTTATCTGCATACAGATCTATATGTGCAAGTGTATAAGTAACTGTACAAGTGTGTGTACAAGCGTGTTAACCACCCCCTGCCACCTACCATTAACCCTCACAGCAGTGACTGATGGGGAGTGACCAGTAAAGAAATCCATTGTCTTAAATGTCATCTGACACACTGAAATAACGGTAAATCAATGCACAACATGAGGTTTGCAGCACTATGATCACTGGAGCAGCTAACATCACATTATCGGGTTTAATTACTGTGGAGACATTGCAAAGGGCCTCCACATTCATTGAGCTTTCTTTTGCAATCTGGATGGATTAAAACTATCCACATCCAAAAGTTATTTCATAAGAGATGTGACCAACTATTTCCCAATTAAATCTAAACTTCAAAGTTTTACTACAACCATATATGAAGATTACTGGAAGAATTCAGCTGAATCTATTAAGATCAGTGGCTTAAGTTCCGTACGCGAGTTGCCAGAATGTTTCAAAGGTTTCTTGGCGCGACGGCAACCAGCAACTAGTTAATGACTTCCGACAAACTCCACAAATGAGAGAAGATCTATAAGCTCACTGGCAGCAGAAGTGACTGGCAATTTAAAAAAAAAAAATCAACAAATCCTTGGACGGAATCAAGACTCAGATGGAGCATTGGTTCCCAACCTGGGATTTGGGCTCCCTTTAGAGAGGCGCAAGAAATTGCAGGATTATCGTTTTAATGTTTTCTTCCTTTCATTTTTCCTTATTTCTAGTTTAATTTTAAGTTTCCTTATCCAATGAATGGCTCCACCAGACAAAACAAAGTCAAATGAGGTGCAGTTAATGCCATTTCTAGACTGCTGATAAATTATCATTGAATACGTGTTTAATCAGTTAAATTTTTATTTTGCAATTAATTGATAAATGATCAATCATTAACTTCCTGTACAATCTGGCTCAGCAAATATCAAACTTATTTCATTTCTTAATCTTAAAGTTAACTAATTCAGTCAGGCAGCAATTTATTATGAAAGTAATGTGATTACAGTTTCAAGCAGTTTCAAGCACTTTGTCCAGAGCCTAAGCACTTTTCAAACCTTGAAAACACTACATCAAAGTTCAAGCTCCGACAGAATCGCTGCACGCCACAGTACCGCTCCCTCACCTGGGTTTAGAGAGCTAGAGGTGTGACAGCACTTGGTCTTGACTCAGTCCTGCCCTGCCTTGGTCCTGGCTTCATCTCAACCCCTCAGAGTCTCGGTCTTGTCTCGGGCTCGATACACTCTCACCTTTCTTAAATTGATCTTTTTTTAAAGCTGGTCTTAACTACAACACTTGTTCACACTGTTAAATCTAAATATCTCCAAAAACCGTTCATAAAAATAACTTCTTGGCAGCAACTCCCAGCACACGACCTCATACAAGCAGATTTTACACTTGTGTGGAGTTGGCAGATTCCACTGAGATGCCCAAATTGCTTTGCTTCCTCAGGACAAGAAAGAAATTGTTCTCATACTCTATAAAACAGTAGTGCCGGTAATTGCATGTATACGCTGTCATCTGTCGCAGTATCATGCTCTTTTCTGCTGTAAGTGGTCAAAAATCACTCAGTAGACGGTCTTTGTTTTACATTATCCACTGTAAACATTAAAACCCACAGACTCATTTCAGCACAAAGGAACCTTTGCCAAATGAATTTCAATCTTAAAGTGTCTCTGACCCCCATTGTTTTTAATTGGAGCCAATTATCCTCCTACAAGATAAAAATGTAAATGATCACTAAAGTAGAGCACTTGGACACTATTACAGCAGTCCATTTAGACCCTGGAATAGGACCTTGGCCAAATACTGTTTGCTGTCTACTTTTGCAGATTGTTTTTGGCATAACGACATGACATGACAGAAACACACATAAAATTGTGAAATCTCCAAGAGCCACAAGTGCCAGAACAATTGGAAAATCGCTGGAAAGTATGCAAATGTAAGTGCAACATACTTTTCTGTGATCAGCAAGGCAATCTGCGCTCATATAAAAATACCTCCGTTATCTGTAAATCACCAAGTCTAGACCAAGATGGCTGCAACAAAAGTGTCCTAACTCTTCTGATCAAGATGTCGTACATTCACTACTGTTACTGTTGAAAATATTATAAGGTGTCTCCACTGTCTTTGCACTTGCTGTCCTTTACATCAAGTCTATTTTTAGGTAATTAAGCCAGCAAGAGAATATGTGAGGTAGTAAAGGGAAAAAAGAAAAGCTTGTATGGTTAAAATGATTGATTGTTCCAGTGTGGTGACCCTGCATTCACTGCTGCTTAGGAGAACAATCTCATTCTGGTGTTGCATTTATTAGTAGTGACTCTGGATCTGGGATTACACATCTGAATGATGAACCTGTAAATAGGGAATGTCACAAGTACTATCAAAATCACTGCATATATAGAAGATTGTAAAGTATACCGTGTATGCGCAGGCTGTCTTGGAATTTGCTGAGTAAGCATGACAGCGTAAAATATGTGTACATTCAACTGCACTGAAATACATATATCACAGCAAAACCGAATACTTAAATGAAGAACTTTTCCAACTTTTGAGTTTATTAGTACAGCTAACTTAATAAAGAGTAGTGAAATAAGTTGTGGTAACTTAAAATTGTTTCCTTTCCTTCTTTATTACACTCAATTTCTGATTAACATGAACCTTATTGCTAACTTATTCAGGTTTACAGTGTACAGGAAATGCACGCACATCTACGATTTCTGTCCGAATCCTTACTATGTGTTTTTCTTCCAGACACATGTTCTCCGTCACTTTGCCCTCGAAGTGAGATTATTTTACAAATCTCACTGATGTTTTTCTTTATCTCTCTTAAATGGTTCGTTTAAGACCGAGCAGATGTAACAACTTAACCTCTGCGACCTCAGCTGTCCCGCCTGAGCAAATAAAACGTCAACATCCGGCTTCACAGTCCCTCCTCTGACAGCTCCACTTCCTCCTTCTCACAGCACTCCTCGTCCAACAAGGCTGTTGGAACAGGAGGGGATGTGGTGTTTCATCACTCCGACCATGCTGCGGCTAGTGGGCATGCTAGTGCACATGCAGATGTTGTATACATACAGTATGTGCACAGATAGACATGTAGACAGTAAGAAAAAAAAAAACACAAAGTGAGTACTGCTGAAAATAACCACAGCTGTGTTCACGTGGAGCCTGCTCTTCCATGAAAGACCAACTCCCTGTGTAATAATCTGCAAAATCACCAAACACTCTGAGTCAGATAGCTTTTTCCTCTGAAATATCCTCAGTCACACAGGATATGATGCGTTTTGCTATGCCAGGTGTTTCAAATAAACAGAAAAAGATCCAAACATGAAAATCGACTGCTTTCACGCCTGAGCATACGCAGGAATGAGCGCCACAAACCCAAACATTGTTTGACTGACAGGTGATCTCTTGGATGCGCACCACAGAAACAGCACTGCAAAATATGCAAAGCATTAAAGGATCTTGGAGATTAAAACAGTTTATACCAATGATCAAGCAACTATGACCACAAGATAACAACTGTTGTGGATTAATATGGCTTAATACCTAAGTGTGTGTGTGTATGTGTCAACTTGACAAGTGCGCTTGCGACACAAGCAGCATCATGCAATAGAACAACAAATCCTATTAGTTTAGACAGACATAAAGCAGGAAAACTCAGTCTGAATGTTAGCAATAATCTGCAAATTGCTTAATTGGAACTGCATGAAGAAAGAGGAAACTGGATGTTGTTGTTTTTTTTTTCAAAAAGCAGAATTAAAATCAGAAATTCTGGCCACGAAGGAACTATTTCACACCAGAAAACCCAAGCTGTGGTCCACTGAAGGCTGTTTCAACTTAAGAACTGAAACATGTCAGCTTTAAAAAAAAAAAAAAAAAACCCTCCAGGACTTTTCCCAGACACTCTGTTTCCAAAGCAGTGATGGAAGACTCAGCGTCAGCACGGGAGTAGCAGTTAATGTTACATTCACCCTTTTCAGCTGACAGCTTGCTGACATTCTCTAAGAGCCCCAAATCTGCTGGAGCTTCCAGTGTTACGTAGAGATTAGGAAGACAATTGGGTCTGATATAGAGGTCTGTCTGATTTATTGATTCTATGTGCAGTTTTTGCGATTAGATGAGCAATAACGCATGGGTGTGTGTATTGGAAGTTTCAGAATACCTGCACACACACAACTGTAGTCCATCTTTAAAGTCGTTTAATTCTAACTGTCTCAGGCTCTGTGCCTCCTGCGTTTTCTGCACACTGTGTCTGGAGCGACAGGTGATCACATACAGAGGAAAACCTGTAAAAACCTGGCACACAGTGATTTAGACCATGACCGACACTGGATTTTTGGGGATAATACCTAAACTAGAGTGTAAAAAGATTCTGATATTGATATATGAGCCAATATTCTTTATACGGAATATAAAATTTATAAACACAGTGGTTAACACTTGTGTGTACTACTGAGCATGTACTGGAGAATATGTTTTATAAAAGTTATTTTCAAAATGATATCACAGCATTGTAACAGTAAACTCCCAGTGGTATTTTTTAATAATTATAAATAAACAGCACAAATAGAGCTAAATATATGAATCCATTAAACTTGAGTTGAGGGATAAAAGGGATCAAATAAACATAAAATCCCATAAAGCTAACAAATATATGTCAGTACCCATACAGACTGATATAGCTGGGCCAATAATATTAGGTGACCAATACATCGATCAGGTTATAACACTGATGCAGTGATGAATCAATCAACAGGTGAATGAAATCCAGTCAAATGATACTGACAGCCAGGACATATTGACCACCAACATCATTAAAATTATGCACATAAAGATTGTGTTTGTGTTTGTGTCTCCATATATTTGTGCATTATGATCATGTGTGTTCATGGATATGTGAGATAAGTGAGAACAGATTAAACGAAAAAAAAAAATAAAATCAAACATGCATCACATCCTCGAACAACTTGCAGCAGTTTGATACCATGATGTGTATATGCATGGTCATCACCAGCCTAACAGGCAATATCAACTAAATTCTCTTATTTTATCAAAAATCATTGGCAGGTTTTCACTTAATTCTCGCTAAAAATCAAACATTCACTATTCGTAATACTTGTTCTTTGACTTCAGCCTTCAGAAATTGGGGAAAGTGCTTTTCCCATTGACAAGAATGAACAGAAAACAAAGATTTTAAGTGTCTATCTCTGTGCTCTATAATGACCAAAAGTCTCAAGTACTCACACAAAGGCGTGGTAGACGAAAGCCCACTCCCTCGGTCTCTCCAACACGTTGTAGAGGTAATTCTGGAGGCGCCGGTACCGCGCGTTCCTGCGGCCGCTCTGCGCGCTGTAGGTCAGCGGCTTCCCCAGCAGGCTGAGCCGGGCGCCCTGCTTCCTCTCCGCTCCCACCGCACCTGCAGCGGTGGGAGACAGGAGACCGTCCCCAACCCGCACCGCGTTATTCATGGTCCTCTGCCCAGACTCCACATCTTTGAGTGGGTAGTCCTGCACCCGGCGTCCCGTCGAGGTCTTCAGCCAGAGCCCTGACCCGCCACTCTCGTCTCCGGTGTGACTTCTCGGCATGGCATCACCAGCGCAGCGCGCTGGGAGACCGGCAGACATTCACATGTAGCCAAGAAGTGCTCTTTGCGCCAGTGGGTGTTTGGATACTTTGACTTTCACTTTACACTAAATAAAACAAATCAGTAGGTGAAGAGTTAAATATCTAATCTGCTCTCAACTTGTCATCCTGTGGCTGTTTGAGCAGATTCACACACCGGTTTGGACACTTTGGCCATCTGCGCGAAGCTGAAGAAGAGTTGGGTTATGAAGGAGTGGATCCATCGAGACATTTGGCGGGGGGAGGGCTCTCTCCCACCCTCCCACACACTCCAACTCGCTCTCACTCGCCGTCTTGTCTCTTTCTGTCAAAGTGTGTGTGGAGCCTGCCGGTGCCGCTGCCCCAAGGCATGGCTCTCTTTTTACGCACGGACAGAGAGGGACGCAGCGCGGGCTGCCCCACCAGAACCTCTGGATTAGCGGGTGAACCCGACAGCTGTGGTGTCTGTCTACTGTTTTCAATTTAAGTAATATGTTTTAATTAAAGAAACGTGAAAAGACACGAATGCGCCGATGACGCAAGTTTTACGCAGGCGAGGAAATTGCCCGATGACCAAAACGATCACGTTGGTTGAGCGTTTTGATCTGTTTGTTTCAGAGAATATCACCACCAATACACTGCATTAATATACACCCAAACAATTCTGCTTTGGAACACTTCTTGACAGAAAGAAAGTCTCTAATTTTACACGTTAAGTCGCGTTTAGGAGGGAATTGGACATGAAGTTGCTGGTTTTCCCACTTTTTTAAAACTTTAGCTTCATCACTGAGTTGGTTGAATGCTGAAAAGAAGCGCTTCGAGATGAGCTGATGTTCAAAGAATCAGATTTTACAATGAGTTGTCGCGGTTTCCGCAGCTGAGGAGACGGTGGCCGCGGTCAGCTCTGTCTCAAACTAACTCCGCCCAGAACCGAACACGCTTTCTGATCATGCTGTTAACAGCTGCGTCACTCTCCTCCTTACTGACCGACCATGTGACCCATGAGGAGTCTAGCCATCCTTTTCTTTTCTTTTCTTTTCTTTTCTTGCGTGGCTGCCTTTTCAGCCTTTTGCTAAATACCAACCAAACATCCCGCTGTCCAATTGACATGTGAATAAATAAGTATTAATTTCCTCCTTGCATTGTGTTTTTTTGGCAAAGTGTGACTTTTTTTTCTCACTCTCTTGGATTGATTTCTTTTACCACACAACTGATCAATAGCCTCAGTAATTGTGCTATTATGTTCAGTCCTTCTAATGGACTCACCAAAGAACTGAAATGTTAAAAAATGATATTATTTCCATTCTTCATGTTTCATAGCAGCCCTGGACTTAAAAGTAGTTTTTGCAGAGAAGTTTACTTTTCTTTGGATTTGAACTTTTCACACTTGGATTTCATCCATCCAAAGCTCGTGATGATGTAAGCAATATGACGACATCGCGTGCATCACGGCACTACTTTACAGTGAACACATCCAGTGAACTTTTTTTTGTCCAACTAAGACGTGTTTTGGATTTCTTCCTGTTGTGGTCAAAGCTTGACCTCTAGTGGTCAAACATAGGAATCAGGATTTATCAAGTTGTGTTCAACTTTAATTTCGTAAGAGATATTATTATTTCCTAAATAGGCCTAGTTGCATGAGGATTATATTCTTATTCTACTCTATAGGGTTACAATGGCCTATAGGACGTTTCTATAGTATTCAGAGGTATCTACCATTTCCACTTACATATATGTTTGTTTCCTCCTAACCATGTTTTTTCTTTCTTTCATTCTTTCTTTCTTTCTTTCTTTCTTTCTTTCTTTCTTTCTTTCTTTCTTTCACTGTACTGTTACTTGTGGGTCCATCTGTTACAGTGGTACATGTTTAGTAAATTGTATCCTGTCATGCACTGAACCCATATGACTCTTATGGGACTTTCTGCTGGACAGAATTGAAGTATTACTAATGATAATAGAGCTCAGATCATATTTTATTCGGTGCTATAATGGTGCTATAATGGTCTCTTGCACAATGGTGTATTGTCTGACAATGCATCCACTTGTTGCTTATTGTATGACAATCTTATAGGAGTCACACACAGGCACTTTTTTTTCTATAGCTTTATTGCTGAAATATATACAAACAAGGCAACAGTGCCATCAAGTGGTAACATTAGAAAAATATTCAATCAAGATTTAAACCACTAAGAAAAACGAATGTGTAGAGGCAGAGAGAGAGAGAGAGAGAGAGAGAGAAAGAGAGAGAGAGAGAGAGGGAGAGAGAGAGAGAGAGAGAGATGATGGCTTATGTTTATGTATTCCATAAACTATTGGTAATACAGACCCTATGTTTATGAATTCATTAAAAAAAATCTAAAAAGAAAAACTAAAAACTAATATTAACATCTATACAGGCCAAATAATTTTCTAGCACATGGGCGCTAAGGGAACTTCACCACGTTCTGTCTGCTGTCACCACCGGTCTCTCTTAATCCACAAGACTAAATCTACATGCCACATGTCTTACCTTAGAAGTTCTGGAACCAGGGTTTTTAAAATCTTTG
Source organism: Lutjanus campechanus (assembly GCA_027495735.1). Lineage (NCBI taxonomy): Eukaryota > Metazoa > Chordata > Actinopteri > Lutjaniformes > Lutjanidae > Lutjanus > Lutjanus campechanus. Next base: position 16,651 of record JAJHUR010097515.1, read on the forward strand.
CTTTGCCCATCCCAGACCAATCAAAATTATAGTTTTATATAAAGAGTATGTAGCAAGAATGTAATAACATGTTTGGTGAATGGCCGCTAATAGGCCAAGAAGGAAAACAGTATTTGTCCCATTTTACCTTTTGTCCCAAATGACCTGACTTACCTGAACCATTCACTAAATAACTTATTGTTGTTGATTGTTTTTAATTGACTGGTGATGCTTCTTGGTGCTCTTCTTATTCCTTATCCCATATATCCCAGGCAGTCATTCGAGGATAAATTAAAGTAATCTAGAGTCTTAATTGGCTGAATTTAAGCACCGAGGACAGCGACACCATGTTTAACAACCGACTGAAATTGAGTCCAGAGGAAGAGAGCAGGGAGGGTGTGGGTGGGGACAGTTGGACAGAGTGTGTGAGTGAGAGATTTTCAGAGAGAGCATTGGTTGGGATTAGGCCTGTGCTGCAGGTTGGACGGGATTACAGAGCGCAGCGCGGCGCAATTCCCTGCGCTGTGCGCTCTGCTATGGGCTTCTCCGCACGGCATTTCACCGTCTGCTGATCGACACCTGCGACCCATCACCCACCCACACACACACACCCCGCAAACCCGCTGATCTGCGTGATATATGGAAACATGGCCGACGTCCCTCAGATCGTCAAAATTGGGATTTCATTGAAGATGCTTCCCAACAACACCGCGGTGCACTTCAAGTCCGACGGCGCCAGGTTCGGACAGACCCGCACCATCAAGCTGCTGACCGGCTCCAAATACAAGATCGAGGTGATCGTTAAACCAGGAGCAGTCGAGGCCACGTAGGTAGCCTTTCGATTTTTTGCTTCAGACGTGATTAATCCTGACCTGGCCATAAACCAAGTTTACATGTTAAAATCTCATCATGCTAGAGGACAAATATCAAGACCAGGCAAATACTTTCCTTCAATTTACATCTGGAAAATACCACAAATATCACTTCATTCACTGTTGAACTGGTAAGGCATATAGGAGGAACATATGGAGCCCTACAAATAATGGCGGTAGCTGTCTTTTATAGTAATGTAGTAAAGTAATTTTTAATCGGTACATTTTTATCTTCCCTAAATCGGAAAAATATTGGGAGTTTCTTTGTATGTTTTTGTAAAATGTCTATCCTTTACAAAGTAAAATATACTGTATACAGAACGGTCTTTGTCTGCTTCATGACAAGAACATACACTCGAGTAACAAGATTTAAAGTAACAAGATAGTAACAAGATTTCTTGATTGTTAATTAAAGAGTCAATGTTCATTCCTCGTATGCACCAATAGGTGACCTGGGTGTCTCGAAGGAGAAGGCAAGTGCAGATTTTAATGCGCATTCATGTACAGTAGGAAATATGGCCGCTACGAGTTTATACTGCACATGAAGTGGCAGAGAAGTGGAGGTTTTGGTGATTTCGAGGCTGCTGGGAAAACACAACATCACTTAGGAGCACCTCTTACGTGTGTGTGTAATATTAGTATCACACTAAAACGTTGTTCCACTAATTTGTTTTGTTATTTTTGGCCGAATTAAACTCCTGTGCGCTCAACAAGTCCGGTTTAGAATTTTACGAGGAGTGCCTGAAGGCAACATAAACCCCAATTGGCCGCATGTCAAATCCACCACAGATTAGGACTCCACGTTTGGGCTTTGTGTCGCCGCCCTCTTGTGATTTGCCTACTCTTCACGATTATGCAATGAGCGTTGTTGTACATGCATCTCCAAATAAGGATTAGTCTTGGATTTCTAAATATTACAGCCTGTGAAAAAAATGCCTGGACAAACACCAGGGTGTAAAAATAGGTCACATGTGATGATGCATAGGAGATGCTGTATCGAATTTGGGGCATGCTGATGAAACACAGCTGTAGACCATATCACTAAATGATCTGTCAACACGGAATCCTGGCTGGAACAAAAATGCATCAGTGAGCATGAAGCTCACATTTTATCTGAAGCAGGATCCACGTTTTTAATATGTATCATTGGGGTTATAAGATATTAAAGTTTACCCCCCACATCAAAAATACATATTTATCCTCTGGCCTGTAGTCTTATTTGTCCATCTAGATAGTTTTGGTGTGAGTTGCAGAGCACTGGAGATATCAGCTGTATTGGAGAGAAGGCTGACATCTCTACAGCCGATATCTCCAAAACCTGGCAACTCACAGCAAAATATCTAGATAAATGGCACTACAGGCTAAATAAATAATTTTTTGATTTTAGGGTGAACTGTCCCTTTAAATGTTGCTCCATTAAATCAATCAAATGTTGTTTTTTTTAGATACATCCTGTATTTATTTTCTGTATTGTTAAGCTGACATTCTTTCATTCATGTTGTGCTGATCTGTCTTCTGTGGTCTCACATTCACATGACTCAAATGAACATTCATTTTTAATATTGTTTATTGATGAGTCTGTTGTTTTGTATCTGCAGGTCGATGAGTGTGGGCGGAGTGACCTTCCCCCTGGAGCAGCAGTCTAAAGACCCACAGGCGGTGGTCTATACCGGCCAGTACGACACAGAAGGGGTGGCACACACCAAGAGTGGAGAGAGGCAACCTGTTCAAATCAGCATACAGGTATTTATAACGGATATACTGCACACAGGACAGGAAACTAACTTTAATGTGGAGGTGGAGGCAGAAGTCCAACTTTCAAAAGTCATTTTATAACTATGAAATATTCTGCGTCAGAGGAGAGTCTGTTTGGGTAACTGTTTGGTTGGTAGAAAACACAAACCTGATTAAGGCCAAATTTGTTTATACTGGGAGCTTAAAAGAATAGGTGTTTGGAGTCCCCTTCTCTCTACATTACTTGCACTTCTTAACTTGGATTGGGTTAACATTGGTCTGTTTGACTTTTTTCATTCATTTATTTTTATTTTTATTTGTGGTATTAGTGTACCTTGAGTGCTCAGTATTGTTACATCCTTAATAATTACCTTTAAGGATAATGCAATTAAAGTGAGTCTGTGAGAAAACTGTTTTCAGCCTTTAGAAAACCTAGCCTGTGATGGAAGACAGGTTGGTAAGATGCTTGATTGTTGAGTCTCATTCTCACAATATCAGTGTTTAAAGTGATATTCCACTTTGTGAGAATAAGCCACTCAGTATGTACTCACCACTATGCCGATGTGATGATGGGTGAAGGTCTTCAGTTCACAAAACAATCCTGGAGTTTTAGGAGAAACAGGGTAGCAGCCTCATCCAGTACAATGGCAGTGAACGGTGACCACGGATAAAACGTTAAAAAAGGAACACAAAACAATCACAAAATGTCTC
>JAJHUR010097516.1:0-10991 GCA_027495735.1 Lutjanus campechanus
AGATATTGATTGATGTTTACAGCGGCCCATAGTGCTTTGCATTACAACCTCACCCACCATGCAGCTAAATGCTAATCCAAGAATGAGACGCTAGGAGGGAGAGCAGTTGGATAGCTGATTACTCCCAGACTTCCCGGTGAACACGACCAGACTGGGACCAAAACAGCCCAACCAACGGAGGCCAGTTAACAGCAGTTAGCAGTTAGCTAAGTAACTTTAGCAACAAGTAAAGTGGTCTTTCCATTAGAAAACTCGGTCAGCGACCTCAGTGCTGTATTCTCCGTCGGTCTCGGAGGCTGTGCTCGTTTCCGTGACTGGTCATTAGCTTGATTCTGTCGCCCGCTAACAGCAGCTAACAGCTAAAAGTTGGCTACTTTAGCAACACGTAAGCAGCCAAAGCCATCTGTCCATCAGGAAAGCTCTGCAATTAAACAACCAAGTTGAAGCTGGACAGTCGGAGGACATCAGAAGAATATATTTTCTCCATAAAATATGACCCAGTTGTAACCAAATCCATGAATTAAGTCATAAAGTTGTACTTTTGTAAAGTGAGGCTCACTCCACAGAAACACATGCAGTCCACTACGGTGAACAGTTGTACTCTCCATTTCACATTTTTATTTTTCAAAAAAATTGCGATTCAATTCTGTGATTTGGATACTGAAATCTGCCATGTTGTGCAGCCCTGATTTAAAATAACTAAGAATTCCTACAAAAATACTTTTTTGTTATTGTTCGGTCAGGTATAGGCCTATAGGTGACATATAGTGCAATATATATGTGATAAAACACTTTGGGAACTTTTAATGTCTTGCTTTGTTAGTCAGACCCAAAGGTAATCACTTTGATATAATAAACAGAGAAAGGCGGGAAAAATTACTTAAATATTAATCTATTATGAAAACAGTTAAACAGTTTTATTCTTAATTCTCAGACAAACTGGTTGTTAGATTTACTTGCCCCAAAAGAATCAAGACTGCAGTTCATCATAGCAGAGAAAAGCACAGGATGAAGAAAAGTCACCCGTCTATTTCCACACAAAAATAATAAATCTACCATAATTACCCTTCTTTCCAAAGGCAACTCCAAATCCTGAAAGCAGCAGTGACAACTTAACAACACAAACACAACCTGTAACCGGAGGGAAAGTCAAGAGTGACAGACAGAGAATGCCTGAGCCGCCCAGCAGCAGCACGCAGCCGCTGGTTTAATGATTTGTCTGCTGCTGGTGAATGATCACACAGCAATATCCTGTTCTGGCTAGTTCTCCGGGCCCCCCTGAGGCGCTGGCTGACATGATTCTGGCCTGCCCGGGTGCCACTGAAGTGCCAGCCAGCCCATCATATTGACAAGATCCGGGCGGCCGCCCTCATGCCTGATATGACCCAGCCAAGGACCTGTGGAATCAGACTCGATGAGGCAGAAGAATTACTTATTGAGGCCGCGAGGGACGGGATGTCACAGCCAATGCATTTTGGTGGAACGCTGAGCGGAGAAGACGGAGAGGCGCGGGGGGGTTAATGTCACTAACGAAGCTGCAGAAAACAGATTTAGAAAACACAACAGCTGTATTTAGGGACAAACTAAATGGCTGGCATGGCTCTGGATTCCACAGTGCTTATGCAATGTAAACTAAGCCTGCATATAATGTGAGGGGCGTTTCTTTACTCTTAAGTGAACAGCATTCATTCATTCACGCATCTCCTGTGAGCCTGTATGAGATGTTAAAGAGCATGAGGGAAAGTCTCAAGTTTATCAGGAACAGGGCTGCAAGTAACCATTATTTTCTTTATAAGTTCATTTGATTATCTTCTTGATAAAACGATGAGCTGTTCGGCCTATAAAACTATAAAAATGAGAATTTCCTGGAGCCCAAGGTGATGTCTTCAAACAGTTTTTTTTGTATAGCCCAAAGTCCAAATATTAAATTTAGAATTTAGCATAGTAAATTACTTAAACAGTTCATCTATAAAGAGTAGAAATGATTATTTAATCATCAGGTAACTAATGTGATCATAGGTTTAATCTTTTAAATCAAATTTTTCAAGGAAAACTGCCATACATTTGATGGTTCCAGCTTATTAAATAATGGTTTGGAATCATGGATCAGAGGAAACAAAACATTTGAAGGTGTCAGTTTGGACTCTGGCAAATTCATCAAATTATTAGTTGCAGCCAAACATCAAACTTGCATTTTTGCTCGAAAAATTACTTAAATCATCAACTAGGTGATTACATGATCAATCAATCAGACAGAAGATTATCATTCATACTAGTTTTCTTTGCAAAAATGCACTAGTTTGAGCTTCTAATATGGCAATATTGTCTTTCCTCAATGAAAATAAATGGAATATATATGGGTTTTGAACTCTTCTCGCACAAAATAAGCAACATGAAGGCAGCATATCAGCTTTAAAAGATTGTTGCGGCCATTTTCTTTTCTATTTTCTGACATTTTATACACAAAATGCTTCGTTGATTAAGAAGATAATCAGCAGATAAGGGCTGCAACAAACGATTATTTTCACTGTCAATTAATCTCGCTATCATTTTCTTAGTTGGTTGGTCTATAAAATGTCAGAAAAATGGTAGAAAATATCAATCAGTGTTTCCAAAAGCCCAAGATGACGTCCTCAAATGTCTTGTTTTGTCCTCAAAGACAAAACAACTACTCTACTACTACTCTACTCTACTCTACTGTCATAGAGGAGTAAAGAAACTGGAAAATATTCACATTTAAGAAGCTGGAATCACATCATTTTGAGCTTTTTTCTTTGAACTGATTATCAAATAGTTTAACTTTACTTATTGATGCTAAGTTAGCAATAAAGCTGATAAATAATCGATTAATCATTGCACATCCAGACAAAATAAGCTATACAAAGATGTCGCCTCAGGCTTCAAAAACTTACGGTGGCTAATTTTCTCTATTTCATAGACCAAATGCTTCATTGATTGAGAAATGAATCAGTGGATTGATCAATGATGAAAATAATAGCTAATTGCTGCCCTTATGTAGTACAGTTTCCTGTAACGGTTATATTCCAGTTAACCCACAGTCCAAAACCACTAAATATTCAGTTTACTGCTATGCAAAGCAAAGAAAAGGCAGCAAATTCTCACATTTAACTGGGCAAAACCATCAAAAATTGGGCATTTTAACATGAAAATTTAATCTATATAGAGTTGAAACTATCACTTCGTCATCAGGCAAATAATTTGATAATCGATTTAATCTTTTAAGCCATTTTTCAAGGAAAACTGACAAGCATTTGATGGTTACAGCTTCTTGATTCTGATGATTGTTTTGTAATGTGGGTCAGACTAAACAAAATATTTGAAGTCGTCAGTTTGGAGGCAGGCAGATCACAATCAAATGGACAGAAAATTATGATTCATGCTTGTTTTCTGAGCTAAAATGCACAAGTTTGGGCTTCTCAAATGTGAATATTTTCTGGTTTTCTCGGTCGTCTCTGACAGTAGATTGAATATCGTTAATCAGCAGATTAATCAGAGATGAAAATAATTGTTAGTTGCAGCCCTGGTTCAGTTTACCAGCTGATCCACGATCCAAAACCCCCAAAATGTTCATTTTACTATAATGAGAGGCTGAAACCATCTAACGTCTGGCATTCTTGCTCCAAAAATTCCTTCAAAATTGGTGCAGATTCGTTTTCCATCCATCAACTAAATAATTATCTCTGATCTGAAGCACTGCACAGAGGATCTGAGGGCTTGCGGAGGCATCGGTCTCTTCTTCGGTAGCTCAAAAGCCTGCACTTGATTTTAGGGTTGCAGAAGGTCAGTGAAGGAGCACGGTGATGATGGTGTAGTTTGAATTATACTGCACGGAGCCAAGAAGAGTCACAGGACCTCGGTTAGCCAGGCCAGAGGGCAAATGGTGAGACGGACAGCAGCTCCATAACTTCTTATTACTCCCTCCGGTCCACACATCTCAGCTCAGACTAGACATGCATGCAGGTGAAAGGTTTATGAGCATCCACTGATGAGCCCCAGCTGCACCCTGGCCTGACTGACTGCCCTCCTGTCTGGACATCATAACAACCGTCCAAAAACACACCTTCAGAGACAGATCAGCGCCTGCTGCAGGTATTTATCCAGCGTGATGTCTGCTGGATGCTCTCACCAGTCTTCATGGTATAAACTGTGGTTTCAGTCCTGTCAATAAAAGTCTTTTGTTGCTGCAGTGAAAGAGCACCCTTGATTTATGCATGCCAAGGCTAGAAACCCCTGAATGACCTCTGGGTGCCAGAATGGCATTTTCAAAGTGCAAGGGGAGTTTAATCTTTAAAAAGATTCGTCCGGTGGACACGTAATATTATATACACGAGTTATTTTGCGCTCCAAGGACAGTTGACAGCGACTGCGTGGACTCTTCGCGCAACAAGTCGTCCAAACATCTTATTTTTTTTCTACGTAAATCGGTTTTTTAAAACATCGCGGGAAAGTTTGCGTAAGTTTTACGCGCTAAAGAGCGCACGAAATGAGAATTGCACCGATGTAGCGTGTTTTTTTTTCCTTCTTCTTTTGTGCCTCAGTGGGGGTGGATACAGTGCAACAAGTGCAGCTGAGCCTGAAGTCCGCGACAGCACGCATGAATACGAGCAGCGGGGCTGAAATAACTGAGCGGGGTTGAAGCAGAAAAGTCCCGACGAGGCTTTCAGCGGCTCGAACTCCGCAGCGGAGTGAAAGTGCGTCTGTGGTGCGACTCACCGTGGGGAAGGTTTCCGCTTTGTGCCGGTGTGGAGCTCCGGAGATGAGCGTCTCGGTGCAGCAGCAACAGCGTGACAAAGTTTGGTGTGTGGCTGTCTCTTTCTCTCTCTCTCTCAGCTCAGCTCAGCTCAGCTCAGCATGGCGGCCGACTGGATTCAAACCTCTCCGGGCTGTGATATCAACAGACAGGGGGAGGGAGCAGGGTGCAGAGGGGAGGAGGAGGAGGTGGTGGTGGTGGTGGAGGGGAGAGGAGAGACCCAGTGGTGGAAGAAGTATCAGATCTTTCACTGCAGAAAAAAATACTTAACACACAGGTAAAAGTCCTTTCAAACAATTTACAAGACCAAAACGTAAACTTACTTAGAGTAAAAGTAAGTCTATATAATATTATTGGAAAATTTTAAAATGCTTTAACACTTTTAATATTACAGCTTGTGGAGGTGGAGCACATTTAACTACTTTATATCTTGTTGCAGTGTCATTATAAATTGATCTCATGTTTTCAGTCTTAATCTGTAAGGTGAATTATATGTATAAAATATAACACTGAAATGTAAACGTACCTCAAAACCTCAAAAGGTTTCCACCACTTAATATATAATTATTGATTCATAATGTGTAAGTCACTTTAATGTTGCAGCTGGTTAATGTGAGGCTAATTTTTACCTATATTTTATACTCCTGGGTATAACTTATGAATTCCTAATATTATAATAAGTCAGCAATAATATATCATGTTGGGATATTATGATGCTTTAACACTTTTTAATGTCACAGCTGGTGTAGGTGGAGCACATCTAAACTACTTAATATTTTGTCAGATAGTTTAATCGATTGCATGATATCATATTTTATAAACTAATGGCGTGTTTTGTTTATAAAAGCTTAGATCTGTAATAGCAAAAAAGAGTAAAAAGTACAAAACTTTCTCCTGAAATGTTGTGAAGTAGAATTATAACATATTTAAGTGCAGTACTTGAGTAAATGTACTTAATTACTGCCACTTATATTGATCCATCAATGCGTTCATCAGTAGCTGCGGGGCATAGAATAGTTGATTATATTTTGTATTATTAATATGAATATACAAAGGAGGCTAATTGAAGTTATCAAATAAATACAGGGAGTAAAAAGTACAATATTTGTAGTACCTCAAAGTTGTACCTAAGTACAGTAGTTGAGTAAATGTACTTAGTTACTTTCCAACACTGGAGAGACCAAAGTCAACTTCAACTTGGACTTTTCTTTTCTTTTCTGTCTACACGCACGAGTCAGTGATGGAATGTAACTAAGTTCCTCAAAAACTGTACATAAGTAGAAGTACGAGGTACTTGTACTTTACTCAAGTAAAAGTAAATAATGTATTACATAATTACAAGTTACTTTGCAGATGTATTATTATAGATTAAGCAGCATAAAGTAGTTAAAACTTCCTCCAGCTGTAACATTATGTGGCACTTAAACATTAATGCATCAGTAATTATAATCCAGTGGTGTTTTTAGTATTTTTACTCAAGAAAAGTTCTGAGCAGAAGAAATAAAACCTAAATAAGTCTTTTCAAAACAATAGTCAAAGTTACTAACAAATAAATAAAAGAATAGCTTTAGTTTTGTGTGGGTTCAAATGAAGGGGATGACCGCGCTACCTTCCAGAGATAAATATTGTGCTTTTTAGTCCACTGTTATTTAAAGCTCGAGTTAGCTGACTACTTCTTCCACCAATGCTGAGGCCATAACAGACACCTGCTAAAGGGTGACAACAATACACACACTCCAAATGAAGTGTGCTGCTTTATTTGTCTTTTTTTCGGTGACCTTTCCCTGTGCGTCACGCAGGGCTGTAGCCACGATTTTAAAAATACTGAGGTCAGGAGTCCAAAATTCCCCTCCTGCAGAACACCCGACCACCAACCAAACCCTGCGAGAGACAAATATCTCACATTTATTTCTCAAAGAACTTGTCAGTTATAATTTTATCTCCCTACATTATTGTCTAATTGTTGTTTCAAATCCTTCTTAACACTTTTTTACAGGTAAGTAATCTGTTGAAGACTACTAAATCCTTTTTATTTACCTTAATCTGTCTAAAAACAGTTGCATTTAAGTTGTTTAAGTTTGGCAAAGTATCAAACCAGCCTTAAACAGCACATGTGTAATCATATCATGTTAACTCCTTCCTTGTCATGTCGTTAGCTCCTACAAATTTGCAGAAATATGACCGAGGACATGACCTCAGTGTCCTCTGTGGCAGCTATAGCTGCAGCCCTGCAGTGAAGAGTCAGTTACCTTAAACCTTTGGCTGACGCGACTCCGTAGGTGGGGCCAGTGGGTTTAAAAGGTCACCGCTGGAGGTCAAAGTTTCTACAACATTTTCCTAAAGGAGGAGTGAATCAAAAACACAGTGAAGGAAAGACAGGCTGACCCTTGTCTCATTGTGCAGGGCAGCGGAGGAGGAGGAGGAGGAGGAGGGAGAGGGGCTTTCCATGGCACTGCAGGCCGAATACAATACCATCTTTGAGTCAAAGACAGATTGCTGCTGGTGGTAGATAGAACAGCAACACAGTCTACCTCTGTGTGGCTTCACTGAATAACAAACAAATTTACCTGCACATGTTGAGCTGCGACAAGTCTGTAATCTGTGGAAGCCCCGTTTCCACCAATGTTATGAACAAAAAGATCCTGTAAGTAAAAATAACTCATTGTTTTTGAGATGCTAAGTTATGATTTTAACATATGAAGTCATAATTTTGAGATATTTAGAGATACAAAGTCATTATTTTGATATATTAAGTCATTATTTTGAAATATGAAGCCATTATTTAGAGATACTAACTCACTATTTTGATATAATAAGTCATCATTTTGAGATACTAAGACATTATTTTGAAATATTAAGTCATTATTTTGATATATAACGTCATTATTTGGACATGCTAAGTTATTATTTTAATACATTAAGTCATTATTTTGATATGCCAAGTCATTTTTCAGAGATACTAAGTCATTATTTTGATATATTAAGTCATTATTTTGATATACTGTACATTTAAAGTAGTTTTTGAATTATCATCCCTAAAAATCACAGTTTACTAAAACTTCGGCTTTGCAGAATCTTGTATTAAAAGTCATTATAGGGGGTAATTTTGCATTTAAAACCCCTCACTCTTGTACTTTTGACATGAGTGGCCCTGACCTCTGAGTCTTGTGGTGTCAATCGTGTCCCGTGCCAGCCGACACACACACACACACACGCTCCTCCTGACTGACTCAGACCGGCGCTGACCCTTAACTCCAGTGTTGTGAATGATTGTGGTCTGCCTTGTAGCATGGATACACCAGCGAGGGACTCTAAATATATCCAACTGGTGTGTCTGAAGAGCTCAGGCATGAAGATCATATACTTACACTGGAAATCTACACCTAACTCTATTACTTTCTCATCTATTGTGTGTGTGTGTGTGTGTGTGTAGGCGTGTTTCTGCTTCTCTGTCACATTTACATGTTGAGCATTTATCTGATATTTTTATCCAGAGCAGCTTGCAAATAGTCTTCACTGTGTGGTGCCTTTGTGTTACTGTGTCTATCTGTTCCCCTTCTTTTAACATTTGAAGTTTAAGCATTAAAATGTCATTCTTCTGCAGAGTAACAGTAAATCAGCGACCAACAAGTGGACAAGACAGACCTCCTGACACATTTATCATATAGAAATAAGATACGTACATTAAGGAATATCTACAAAAATGCAGATCAGCCTAAGTGGCTACAAATCATTTGAGCTCCAGTATTACGTTTGGGTTTCAGCACGCATTCCTCGGTCACCTGTTTTCTCTTAGCAGCACATGTCAGAGAGTGAGTGAAGATAAACCCAGCTGCTTTTCGTATTCATTTCAGGCAGCACTTACCAGCCCCTTTTAACTCCAGCCAGCCTTCAACTCTAAGCTCTCGAATCACCAGGGGCTGATATGAAAATAAACAATTTGTAGTATAGCTGGTGATGCCGCAGAGTATTAGCATATTCAAAGATCCGGCCTAATTCTTCCCTGTTGAAATAAAAGAACAGTTATTAACAAAGTCCATTTCTGCTAATGTGATGAAAAAAGTTAGACATTATAATGACAAACTTGTCTGAAATAATTGCTTTGTATCTCAAAATAATGAGTTTGTTTCTAAAATAATGAGTTATATCTCAAAATAATGACTTAGCATTGCAAAATAATGATTTAGTATCTAAAATAATGACTTAATATATCAAAATAAGGACTTAGTATCAAGAATAACGACTTGGTATCAAAAATAATGACTTAGTATCTCGACATAATGACTTGGTATTTCAACAGAAAGACTTGGTATCTTGAACTAATGAGAAGGGCAGGCCTGTTTAGCTGCTTTTTCAAGAGGGCCAGATTCAAAAAAAGCAAAGTGCCAGGGGGTCAGACATTTACATTTCCTATGTCTGACTTGTAAAGTTAGGCATTTAAATGTATAAAACAAAACACCTTTAAATTTTTTTCTTTTCACTTCATTAGTTTTCACAGTCGGAAAAGAAACATGATGCACAAAAGTGGAGGAAAAAAACAAGGCACCTTTATAATCCTCACTTAGACGTGGCTTATTGTTTTTGTCAACACTGTGTTGCATTTTAACATCTTTTTTAGCCTTAACAGTTTGATCTTAACAGCCTGAGATCAAACATTTAAAATAATAAAAGTCAGTGCTTAACAACAGACACATAACCAGTGAACAGGGCTAATTATCCTCCTAATAAAATCACGATATAAACAATGTAAACACCCATGAGTTGAGGTTGGTCCAGGGGCTGTAGGGTCTTACAGCTATAAACACAGGTGGCTTCAGATTAACGCAAAAAATAAGTAATATTGAACAACGATCAATTATAGATTAAGTTACTCTGCAGTAAAGAAGTTAAAATTAGCTCCACCTTTACCAGCTGCAGTATTAGAGTGATTACATACCAATGAGTCAGTAAATTAGTATGTCAGTATATCTTGATGCCAGTCCTTCTGTACTTTTACTTAAGTACAATTTAACAATTTTGAATTCAGGACTTTTACTTGTAACAGAGTATTTCTACACTGTGGTATAACTACTTTAACTTAAGTAGAAGATCTGAGTACTTCTTTTACGGTAATAAATGTACTTAAGTATCACAAGTACAAGTAAAAGTTGTAATCTGAATAATTGGGTAATTGTAATCTGAAATGTAACTAAAGCTATCAGACAAATGTAATGGAGTATAAAGGATAATATTTGCATCTGACATGTAGTGGAGCAGAAGTATAATGCTGCATAAAACAGAAATACTCAAGTAAAGTACAAGTACCAAGAATTTGTACTTAAGTACAGTGGCCTACTTGAGTAAATATACTTAGTTACATTCCACCCCTGTGTTGTAGCCTGTGCCTGGCCTCTCCTCTTTGAAGTTTCCTCTCCCTCTTTCCTTGTTGAGTAGATGCAATGCCATGCATGACCTATTTTTTTGTACTTAAGCTTAATTATTAGCCTTCAGTTTTCCCCAAAGCATTAATCACATTATGTATAAACTGGTCTTGTTGGTTATTTCATATCTTTCTCATCATTAATTTGCAGTAGAGCGTCACAGGTTGACTACCACCAGTGTGGCAAAGCAGCACCATCTAGTGGCAAAATACTAGACATGACATCCTGATATTTAAAGTTCCCCTCCATTCAAATATATATGTTTTTCCTGGATGTTTGAGCCTCACTGCGCAGTACGATGAGCTCAGTGAGAATCCCGTTTTCAAGAGTGGGCCTACAAGCATGATTTATGACATCACAAATAGTTTGCGCTAGATAGTTTGCAAAACCTCCAGCGCACATACTCTGACAGTGGACTTTACAGTGACGTAGGAAACACCTGTTGTCCAGCAGGAAAACTTATATTTATATATTGTGGATATTTAATGAAGCAGAGGTTATTTCAAAGATTTAAACAAGATTGAAAGTAGAGTAATTTCAAACAAGTCCGGAGGGGATCTTTCATGAATGCCCTGCAAGAGCATGGCAGTATCTCACACATGCACAGATCCTACACGTGTCCCTGTTTGTGCTGTTTCTGCTCCAGTTGTAATTAATAGTGTTTGTGCTTCTGCAACATGTCTTAAAACTGTTGCATCCATCACAGCCCACACAGGTACTTTGTGATGTTAACAAATGAATTAACAGTGCCCCCTGGTGGACACTTACAGCTTCATTTTTACAGCTGAGCCCATTGTATT
>JAJHUR010097519.1:0-13912 GCA_027495735.1 Lutjanus campechanus
ATCAGTTAGTTTGTTTGTGTTATCGTGTGACTTTGGTGTTTTAAAGAGTTGGTTTGGTCCCAGCAGATAAGTCCAGACCTTAAATTCTTTCTCAGTGCACCACTGTCCCCCTCTAAGTTGTAATGAGATCTGCGCCCGTGCACAGATGTTGTCAAAATTGCAATGATACATTGTCATATGCCACTAGTAAGGATCCAACAGCTGCAAAGATGATCAAACCCATAAGCGGTAACATAACATACCAGCTATACAGCTGTGAGCTTGATGAATGCACAGCCTCAGGCTCTCCATCTAAACATTCTACAAGATACTCTTAGAAAAGATATTTATACATTTTCCCCAATGTGATATGTGGTTATGTGAAAAATTACAGCCTAGCTTACAGATATGGCTGGTAAAGGAACACCAACAAAAACCAGCAAATGTTTTTCTGAGCCCACAAAACTAAATCAAACTATCCCGAACTTGGTAAATCTTCCAGTTGTGAACTATGAGTAGTGTTGGACCCGGCCTGTACGGCACTGTAGGCATTTTATATGGAGTGTTTGTGAAACTAAGCGTCCGCCTGGGTGCAGAGCACTAATCAGCTGGCTGATTGCTACAATTAGACAATCAGCCATCAGCTGGTACTGCAGGATCTGACACCTGCACATCGCCTCCAACAGCCTCTGTTGCACTGCCTGCAATTATGGCCCATTTATTCTGTCAGTGGTGGCTATAAAGCTATATCTGTCACTAGAGAGATGCCGTATAGATGTAAGGTTATTATTCACCGCATTGTGAATGACTGCAAATCAAAAAGCTCTTAATGTAAATAGCATGCCGGAAAAGGTATTATCTGCCATTGATTAGGATCATCAGATCAATAAAAATGCAGTGTACCATTCTGCTACATACAAATGAACGTCATTTAGTGAGAACTCAGTGGCTGGTGTAGCAAAAAGGCATCTAAAATGGTTTAACAGAACTAATTAGAAACTCTATTTTACTAATCCTTTTATCGCTGTTATACTCTTCATGGCAATTTATCAGGTCTTTACCCAGCATGCTTGTGTTTGCTCATTACAAAAGCATTGAATCATGCAGTTATAATGCACAGAGTGAAATCACATTGGCCTAAGCTGAGCATTTTAACAGCCAGTGTGAAGATTCTTCTCACTGCTAAATTATATTTCAGGTGCTACTTTCATTGCCAGCCATTATGTAAATGTTGTAAATGTAAGTGAAGATGACATAAAACCTCTATCAGTATATTCTGGAGAACATTCTGGAGCCTGACTGTCGGTAAAAATCTACACGGTGACCTTAAATGTTCATTCAAGCTTCCCTCCATGGTTAGAACTGATCTCCTCCGTAAAGTCCTCTGGGCTCGTATGTCGCATTTACATTATCCTCGCAAAACATCAGCTGCATCCTATAAAAACACCACTGTGTTTGCTGTGTTGGATTTGTCTATCATACGGTATGCAATAATATATTTCAGCCAAAAATCTTGCATGCCAAGTAATCCACTTGAAACTCTCAACACAGAGCCTGCCTCTCTGTCAGCTGCAGATTAAAATTCAAACCAGCTAATAGATGTGTGAAATGCTCAGCGGTCGGTACAGTGATGCATATGTTTGGGGAAATGGTATTTCTATTCCCCTAACCAAAACTCTTAGTATTTATACACGAATAAATGTAACAATGTTTCCTGTGAGTGCATGTACATAGATTGTATTTAGATTTAATTTACATATGCAGATTTGCATACCATTTTGTTATAAACATCTGGAAACTCTACTTGCTTTCTAAAGAAGAGCAACAATTTATTCTGTGCAAGTTTTCATTCATGCTTCTGAGCAAACACAGCAAAAAACAGGTCAAATACTGTTATTTAAAGCTACTACAAGGAGTTTTTAACTGGTTATGAAACAGTCTCAATTTAATACTGATGCCTCTATATGACCTACATAAGTATACATGACTATCTGCAAGAAGATTTAGTTGTTCTTGATGTCTGCCACTTGGTCGGATTCTCTTTGAAATCAGATGAGACAAGCCTGAGTTTAGATTTTTCCAGCCAATATGAGTGCAGTGAGTAGCACGTTTGCAAGCTAAAGAGAAGCAGGAAGAGATTTTAATTTATATAAATTTTATTTTTGATGTTATATTTTGTGGTTATGGCGGTGGAAACATTACCGCCTTTATCCACAACGGCCTCCAAAATCAATAATAATATGAAAAGTTCCTTATAGTAGCTTTAATTAAACTGCATCAACTACCTTTCAGTGACAATCCCCATTTTAAATCCAGAATAGGTTATTTGTGTGATGCATGTGGTCTTTTTTATGGCCTATATGTCCACAAGTCAACCTTGGGACTGTGGTGAGTTGTTTTGGTTTAGCAAATGCAAATGCAGTCATTGCAATTTGGATCTAATGTTAGGTGTTAGGTCATAGATATACTTGCTTTTTAACCATGTGTTTGTGTACACGTAGTGTTCATTTCTGAGGAGGTGCACAACCATCACTCCAAATGGATGCAGGACTGAGTCCACACTGATCTTACCTCTTTGTATGTGCCTTTGAGTGTGAGGAACATGTAGCCCATGTAGCCAGGGATGAGGATCATGGAGGAGAGGGCCATGCACCAGCCGACCCCCTGGCCCCAGGCTGGGAACACGTAGTCACCCATGGTGAGGGGAACCATCTGCACTGCACTAAACAAGAAGACTCCCTGGAAAAGAGGGACAAGAAAGTAGATCTCAGCACCATCATCGGCGTGCTCACAGTCCAAAATAGTGTCATTTTCTGAAATGCCTTTTTTTGGTGACGCTTTTTAACTAAATTATCCACTGTCGTTCTCATTCTGTGGTCAAGTTAACAACCATAAATATTCAACGTCTGATTGCAAATTTTCAAAATAAAGCTAACAAAGAAACATTTCAGTTGCAGTTTGGGTAGGTTTCTGCATCAACTAAGAGGTTAGAGTCAGGAAAAGATAATTGATTTGGTTAAAAAATTTACTTCCCTAAAACAAACAACATTGACTATTACTCAGTTTGACAGGAACCAAATCCTGTTCTCCTGTGTAATAGTCTGTGTTTGACCTACCCATTCAGCCTGTCCTCCCAGCATGGACTGTCCCTCTTTATACTACATTTGTCCTTTTCACTTTGAAAGTGGTGCTGACTGTCATAAAATAATTGTTGTCCATGTACTATTTCACGAATATAACTGAATCTTTATTTAATCTTTATTTAATCATGCAGTGGTTTTATAGTTCAAGGAAGACAAACATCTATTTTTAATTTGTGGGTCAAATGTTGAATGAATCTAGAAAGGTCTGGGCTCTTTCATCTGCAGAGAAAAAAATGGACACTGGAGTACTCATTAGGAAGAATTATATTATTGGGTACATTGTAAACTGTAATGGACCAAGCATAGACTCCTGTGGCATCCTTTTTCTGATAGTAAAATGGCCTAACTGAATACCATCAACAACAAGGCTGAACTGCTGTGACACTGGGCTGCACAAACAGTGCAAATGCAATAAAAACTGTAGAACTGCACAGTTTTTAAACCAAACTGACATTGTTCTAAAAAATATGTGCTAGTTTGGCACCATTTATTTTGACATTAAACTCACAGATATGTATATTCTTGGCTTTAATACATGAAAACGCTAGAGAAAAAATTCAAAATAGGCTTTTTTCATCGAGAATCTTTGGCCACAACAGGCACACTTTGTTATGAATGAGGTAGTAATGTGATTAAAGTATGGACCACTCACAGTTAATTAAGCCAATTATTGCATCATGGGAAATAAGATTACGTTAACTTAATCAGACTGCTTTTGTTTTCATGCACTCACACCATCAAGTTAAAGTGACAATCATAAGAAATACTCAATACATAGCTTCACCTGAGACCTCATACGCATAAATATTGTCCACGGTGGGCTGATATTTTCCCTGTTGGTGGCTGGAGCATTGTTGATTTATTCATGCATGTTACCTAAAGATAACACTTACAGCCACAATGAGCGGAGTGAAAACGACCCAGCAGGCCTTCCACCACATACAGGGCCTGTGACCAATCATTTCCTCGATGTTGTCATAGAATTTGTTCACACCTGTAAACAAAGATAACGCACGATGAATACTAATACTAATAATTTCAGTATTTTTGTTCATGATTCAGCCATAAATCATGATCTCACATATGACTCTTAGATATTAGATCTCGAAATTTTGACAGGAATACAGGAATGTTCAGTCCTGTTTTTAGATGGAAAAAAACATTCTTACTGAGACTGGCTCACCATAAAACCATGAAATTGAGATGCACTCAAAGAAGACCAGGAAGAGCAGGCACATTCCACTAGCCGAGTAGTAGTCGAACAGCTTGAACACGTACAGTCCACCCTGCAAAAAAAAAAGAAGAAGCAGAAAACATAAGAAAAAAAATATAAGACCAACGAAAGCAAAGGGGACAACACTGGATAAGCGGTTATAGTATTGGACATGCAGGACAGTACTAAATCGGTCAAGTGGAATAACGTCAAGGGTGAGAGCACCAGCCACTGTGGCTGGTGAGAGTTAGTGACATCTCATTGGTGGGGACAGAACTAGTGCTAAGACTTCCCTGTGGAAACTGGATGTGCAGCACAGACATGACCAGCGCAGATCAGGCTTCTCTATGTAACACATCATGTCTGTCCACAATCAGGTCAGCTATCAGGTCATTATGGAGACCAGCTCCGAGGGACCTGCTACAGTTTGTCAACTCCTACCCCGTGAAGCTCGATGCATTTTATGCCGCCTGGAGCAGCGATTAGGGTAACTGCCTCATTCCAACAGGGCTGTGCATGTGGCGTGATGGAAATCCAGTTTGGCAGCAGTAGAGGGACAATGCAGGGTCTTCGAGTGTC
Source organism: Lutjanus campechanus (assembly GCA_027495735.1). Lineage (NCBI taxonomy): Eukaryota > Metazoa > Chordata > Actinopteri > Lutjaniformes > Lutjanidae > Lutjanus > Lutjanus campechanus. Next base: position 4,915 of record JAJHUR010097519.1, read on the forward strand.
ATTTGCTAACATGACCTTGGCCTGCAGTGATTCTGTCATATTCAGCTCAAAAGTTGGCAGACACAGAAACATCTTTGCCAACTTTTGGCTCTTTCCCTTGTTGTATTTTTTATACTAAACTTTTTTTTGTGACAAAACTGCCGCTGTAGTTTGGTGGTGTTTCAGCCCCAGAGAAGGAAAGATAGACGACAGTGTTTGGTGAATAAAGCATTGGAGCATATTGGAGAAGAGTTGTGTGACATGTTTTAATTTTGATGGAATTGCAAAGAAAATACTTCATATCAACCATGTTAAAATGTGTCTCAGTTGGCAGATTATTAAATGTATGGGGACAACCATAGACCAATACAATTAATGAAATGTTATACTTTATGTTTTAAAGACACAATGTGTATGTTCTGCTGCTATGGGTCTCTCTCACACTAAAGCAATAACAAAGATATAGTTTGACATCTTAAGTAGCTTGGGATCATGGGAGTTGTTTTTCATTGTTAAACAATTACCAGTGCTGCTGAAAATCTGACATGACTCAGGCAGAAATTATGTTCATGAAGAAGGTAATGTATTATTATTCATGTTATGTCTAGTCCTGCCAACTTCCTCAACGTCCTCACTCTCTGACGCAGTAGAAAATTGAATAAATTATGTCTTTTTCTGGGTTTGACCACTGAAATATTTGGGTTAATGTAAGTACACAACTCAACAAAATATAACATACCTGTCTAACATTTTTAGACGTTTTAAATGGTTTAAATGTTTCATAATATAGCTTTAATGAACTTGCAAAGAAAATACTTTTAACATCTCTTTTGACAAGCTGCATGTAGTCTGAAACTGAACAGTAAGAATTCATTCCAACCATGTTGGAATATGTCTCAATTAGTTATCAGTAGGCTAAGTTATCAAATCTTGGAAGGTAACTGTTATTCAAATTTGTATTTTGATACAAAATAAACTACATAAACTTAATAGTCAAACAGCATTTTTGTGGTTAAGTTCTAACCTTCAGCTATATTGGCCTGTGTTACTTTTGGGACTACAAAATCTAAGAATATTAATAGGTTTAAAACTTAATATATAGATATTTTACTCCTTTGCAAAAGTTAAATTTTAACGTCATTGGGTGCACAGAGTGGTTCATTCTCTGAGGGAAATGAATGCGTAGTATGAGTAGTAGTATTTACATTATATATTAGATTATTTATAATATCTGCCCCTCAGACGATGACTTTTTTCTATTAATAGGAATCATTGCCTTATGGTGGTGCTAGCAGAAACGTCAGGGTGTCACCAAAAGCATTTGGATTCATCCTCTGTGGACCCTGAAGATACACAATAAATATCTTTAGAGATATCAGCGACCAAAGTGCTGTTCAAGGTTAAGTTTTGGCCTGATGGTGATGACAGACAATAGCCGAGATGGTCCCAAAAATCTTCTGGGACACTATTAATAAAAATGCTTAACCTCAATGTAATCTCGCCAATAGGTGTGAGACATTGTGCTCTATGGACAGACAAAACAAGCGACAATGTCATCATCCTTCGGTTGAGAAGCTAGTGGTTAAATAAGTGATATTAAATCATGGCTGTGAAGCTGTTTCATGACGTCTGAAGTTTGTAGACTGAAACATGATGCTAAATGACCTGAACCGCTCTGGCTACAGTCTCAGAGGGAGTCTGACCCCATGACCTTTTTACTTATTTATGCTCTTTGGATTTCATAAGAGGGCCACTATAACGGCGAGCTGAGTTAACAACCCAGCTGAGTTAAGAGTGTTGCAGGTTATTGGGTCAGCTGCTGAGGTCACTAATGTCCTGTGGGACACCTTCAAGTCTGTGTAAAAAATGTTTTATTATCCTGTGTCAGTGCCATCAATGCAATGCAGTGCAAGTCCATAGAGACAATGGTGTGGTTACTTGGTAAACCAGAGAAATGCTGACTCAATACTGACGTGAATATATCAACATCGTCCTTCTGTTGGACACTGTTGTGTTTTTTAACTAATTACCCAGTGATGTCTCTAAATTTTGGTGGACTATTCATAAAGAAAGAATTTCTTACCTGCGTGATGTTGGACAGTCCAATGATATAAGAAACAAGGCAAACAATTGCGATGAAGATCTCTCTGCGTTTTCGGAGAACATGAGGGAATTCATCAACCAGTGCAGTGATGAAGCCTTCCACAGTGCAGAACTGGAGGGATTGCAGAGTCATGTCAAAACTAATGTTACGTAATACACTGCTGTCACAACAAAAACATTAGGTCTATTTTTAAGGCTTAGAAGTAACTTTCATGAATGGAAGAGTACCTGCGAGAGATATTACATTACGTCATAGGCAGTGAAACATTGTGAAGGTTTCCACGCTAAAACAGTAGCATCCTAGCCTTAAACATGAACTTTTTGATTAATTTATTCCACTTTTACTTTAGTTTGTTGACAGAGGTTGAACATCGGCACTTTGCTATATGAATATGGTCCACAAAACCACAACTGAGACCATCTTTGTTGTGTTGTTTTTACCTGGCTGTCGATTCCCAGCATCAGCAGCATGGAGAAAAACAGGATGGACCAGAGAGGAGAGACGGGCAGCTGGGTGACAGCCGAAGGATAAGCCAAAAATGCCAGACCAGGTCCTGACAAAACACAAATAAAATAGACGTTGTGACATGTACTTATCAAGAAAACATGAACTATGGTTAAAAAAAATGTTTATTTAAAGCTACTACAAGGAGTTTTTAACTAGTTATAAAACAGTCTCAATTTATTACTGATGCCTCTGTATCAACTACATAAGCAAACTAGACCATCAGGCCAGCTATTTCTGTATTGTTGTCTTTATGTCTGCCAGCAGGTCAGAATCTCCTTGAAATCATATGAAACAAGCTTATAACAATTGAAATAGCTTGGTACCTCAGTCAACTTTCTCCTTTCCTATTCCTTGTACTTGCAAGAAAATGTGTGGAGATCTCAGACTTAAAGATATATTAACATCTAGAGTTAGCTAATCTAGCAAAACTAACTAGCTTATCTACATCAATCATTAGCTAGCTAGTTAACAAGTGTTTTGCAATGTGACCAGAGGTGTATAATAGAACCTAGAACCTGGGCATTGTCGCTCCGGCTTGCTTCCAATTTTTCCCAGTGACCCGTCATGGTATTTTAGTTTAGTGGTATTTTAGCTATTTTAGTGCAGCCCAAAAAGTATTTTCGCCATAAGCCGCAATTATACAAGAGATATCTGTTGACAGGACACCTTCAACTGCAAACAAGGTCAATTGTGACAAGATTTTTTGAAGGTTCTACATATATTTGTAAAACTTTCCTCAAACTTTCCTTAAAACCTGTGATGTAATCAAAATGTAAAGTCTATGGGCCAAGCGGGAACCTACAGGCGGGGCCAGGGCGAAAAACACAACTGCACATATTCAGCGGGCCACATACTGTGGAAGTAAACCCCAGAAGCTAGAAAACTCTGTCGGTGTATGTGCCAGGCAAACAATTCTCAATGACCTGAATGGGCAACATCTTAGTGTCCACGTGTAGAGATGTATCTTATCTATGGCTTTTACAGAAAGAAGAGAAACTTTACCAAAGCACCAAGTTTGCTAAACTGTTATTGGTGCACAGAACAGAAAAGGGACGGGACATTGGATTTGAGAAGTTCTTGTTTTATCAAGTATTGACCCTTCCTAAGTGTCCTTGGAATAAAGAAGTGTTAGTGCTGAATGTTAAACTTGAGTATTTGGGGTCAGAGAGTTTTGCAAAATCACTGAGCAATTTTTCTTTCTAATAAAGCCAGAAATCAGAGCTGACATATAGCGACAAACTAAAACCTTCCCCTTCTGCCTGAAAGAATAACATCTAGCAATTTCAAAGGCTAATTTTTGCACAGCTGCTTGCCTGTGTCTATTGTCACTATCGAGTTTCAACATTGATTGCAATTACCTGAGGCTGCCACATCAGCGATGGGTTTCTTTGTTACATAGGACATGAATCCCACGATGGAGAAGATGACAAAGCCAGCGAACATGCTGGTGAAGGAGTTGATGCAGCAGACAATGACAGAATCTCTGTACGGGAGAGACAAAGCACAAGGCAGCCATTGTCACGCCTGTATCAATTCCTTATCAACCCGTCACACATTGTCGAGAGGCATGGGGGGAAGGGACGGTGCAGGGCCATTTTGCATCCTGCAGCAGCACAGCAGCAGCATACATTTATATTGACCTGATCTTCTAAAATGGCAGTGAGCTCCAGCAGTTTCGAAATAGTTATAGGAACCATATAAGTACACAGTTGGGCTGCAGACCAGTGTTTATCTGACAGTGTGACAAACCCAACGTCTGTGCCTGTGAGCGTAAAACATCCAAAATAATGAAACGACTGATGCAGCTGGAGGCTCGATTAGTCCCAAAATAGAAGGTACAGCAGACACTATGTTGCCAGGAAACCAAAAATAATCCCAGGCGGAGACATCTGCACAGTCTCCCTTCAAAAAAAAAAAAGATGTGTGAGTGACCGGTGCTAGACAGTAAAATATCATCTGAATAGGTTTTGATTCATGTCTGAAATGCAACATATTATACAGTAATCACCTACCTATATACATTATTATTGAAAGGATTGTAGCTGCCAAGAGCAATCAGAGAGCCCAATCCCAGCCCGTAGGAGAAGAAGATCTGAGTGGCAGCATCCAGCCACACCTGAAACACAAAGATTAGAAAAAATGTGTCAGAATAACCACATGTCAACACATAACTTGTACAAAGTTTGTTTGTCAATTTGTTTACAAAAACGCTGGCCAGATTCAATTTCATTTTACTCATAATAGAACCTATTTTGTCATTTGACTGATCAAACATAAATGTATCTTGTCTCATAAACCTCTGAAGTAATGGTAAGAAATGGCAACGATACTGGGAGAGTTCTGGGAAACTGTAACTCTTAAGTGCTGTCTTGTTACACTTGCTCCTATCTGATGCACTCTGATTGCATTGGATCCCGTCTTGATTGACTTAACTCAGTAAGACCTTGCCTTCTGATGCATCAGCCTAAATATCACTGGCACGCTTCAGCCTTTCAACAAGCTGTCTGAGACCTGCAGCACCGTGTGTATGGTCCAGCTCTTTGTAAGCTTGTTGATCTGCTGCTGGAGGCAAAATATTTGAAAAATACACCAAGGCTTTTTTTTTCTATGTACCAACAGACATTCTTTCTACTATTTTGCTGTCAGTGCAATTGATGGTGTTTGGCACAGACATTTTCTGTGAGTATTGATACTGTGCACTCATTGGGACTCTATTTGGATAAGATTGAGATCTGTACACTACACTAATCTTTGCCTAGATGCAGGTACAGTAAGACACCTCTACAGTGGCATTACCATAACCTGTAATCAGTCTGTACAACTTTTTCCCAAACAGACAAAACACATCTCACTGGTGCTCAGTTTATGCTCTTCAGCCAGCTTTATTTTGACTGTTGACAAAGTGCTATATGAACAGAAAGAGGCGTCATTATCTGCCTTTGTATCTGTATTTGGTAGAAGACCTATGTTGGGAGTGGTTTATACTGTAAGTTGCATTAAATCTATTAATTTTGTTATTATTGTTATTACTAATGTATTCGGATCAAGGTGCATCCCTAACAGAAACAGTTTTTAGACATGTAGGACTGCAGAGGGAGAAAGCAGAGGGAGTGGAGAGCGTACCTCAGACTCCGTAAGTTTGTTAAAGTTTGGTGTGATATAGAAGAGGATCCCATCAAATGCACCAGGCAGAGTGAGGCCACGGCAAAACAGGATGAACAGCATGAAGTATGGGTATGTGGCTGAGAAGTACACCACCTGTGGGACAAAAACTTATTGTTAGAGAAAAACAATGTTGTTCCTCAAGCAAGTAGCATTATCTTAGGTTGGAATATTTGTCCTGCAAGGCAACAGAAGTGCATTAGAAGTGAAAACTGCTAAGTCGTTCAACCCCTCATTAGCAGCGTTACAGTACTCTGCCACCATCCCCACAGCACAGTGCAGCACAGTGACCTAGTCAGCCGTTCCCCGGAGGCAACATGACCCCAGAATGGTTGGGTTCAGCACACTCCCAGTGCACTATTTCCCTCCTTATCTGAACTAATTTTGCACTGTGCTATCAAAAGTCAACACCATTCAGATCATTCACGATAGAGATCTACTGAATAAGAAATGAACCAGCAGAGATAATCATTGACACTGCTATGGACGACGCTAACATATGTAAACACTGATAATAAAAAGTGAAAAAGGAAAATCACAAATGTTATGGTTTTGTAACCTTATAGCTCAGAGATGAGAGTGTAGCTCTACAGCAGTTAAGCACAAGCTTTTGTTTCCCTTTTGTGAAACATGTAGGTGCTTGTGATACTTTGGGTGCTTTGGATTAAAAGGAAAATTGCATATGCAATGTTGTAGTGGCTTTTAAAGACAGGCTGAGAGAGAGGGCTTGGCAGAGCATTGCATCTCACTGTATTGTTTAAAAGTAGTGTGTATGATTTATGGCATTTATTAGCAGAATATGGCAGAAATGGAAATGGAATATAACATTCAAATATTTTTTTCATTAGTGTATAATCACCTGAAAATAAGAATCATTGTGTTTTTGTTACCTTAGAATGAACCCTTTATATCTAAGGAGGGTGCAGGTCCCCTTCCATTAAGTCTGCCATGTTGCACCACCATGTTTCTACAGGAGCCCAGAATGGACAAACCAAAAACTGGCCCTAAGGAGGGACTTTTTGAGCATTTTGAGTGAGTTTTGCTAACACCACAGGTTCTCCTACACTTCAGATTCTCAAACTATGGTACAAGTATCTCTGGTGGTACTCAAGCTTCTTCTAGTGGTATTTTAAAAAAAAATACTACAAAATATAAAATGAAAACACTTAAACTATAAGATTGCTGAAATGTAATGTAATTTCGAATAAGTTTTGCCTTTCCTCTGATATTTTTGTTTCACTATCAGCCTGCTCCATAGTCACATTTATGCGTGAATCCCATGCATATGTCATCCGTGATTAATTACATGGATGACATATGCATGCATCAGTTAAACTGTGATGGCAGTAAGTCTGGCTGACAACAGTAAACGATAAATGAAGCTTAGCGTAAGTTCACTCAGGAAGACTATCTTTATGCCTCATTCATTCACAACTCTCTCTCTCTCTTACTCTCTTTCCTGCTTAGTCTCATTCAGCTGATTATGGGAGTTCACTTGTCAGTTAACCAACCAGATGTAGCCTCTATTTCCATCAGCCAATCATGTCGTTCCTGACAAACTTTAAAATCTGCTCTCATGTCTGCTGTTGTCAACTGTGATTTCAGTGCTGAATCATTGCGACCCTCCTCCACCCCATTCACCTCCAGTTCTTCATATCCAGAGTCCAAGGTTGACGATGTGTTTGCCATCCCGTTTGAGATCCCGCTAAATCCTACACACTCATCCTTTAACTTAAGAAGCTGCAAAAATGACCTGTCCTTCTACTTACTTTGCCAGTCCAGCTGACCCCCTTCCAGATACAGAAATAGACGAGCACCCATGCGATGGCGAGTGTGATAGCCAGTGGGATCCTGACCTCCCCGGGCTTCTCCAGACCATCAGTCAGCTGGTGCATGTTACGTCTGCAGGGAAGTTAGAATAAAGTGGTCTTAGCACAACACACAAATGCATCCTTGATCTCATACATGCAGCAGCACGCATGGGTGCGCATACAATATCCACACACGTGTCTGGATAGTCACAAAGACCCCTCTGCCTGGCTTTCTTTTCTCACCCCTGAAGCTTTTTTAAGGCGCCACAGTCAAGGGAAGCTATGCCTGAATGCACGCATGTCTACACGCAATTTTTTTTACACTCATCAATTTTTTGCTCCTGAGGCTTGTTTAAGGCCCTTTAATTTTCTTCGTCTAGAATAGATATAGATGTCTGCAGATAGACGGATATTAAAGGATTTGGTGAACCGTTGGATCCTCAGATCCAAATGGCCACATCAGGCTTCAACCCTGATCTTGATTAGACACAGAAGGGATCTTTCTGCATAGCTTAAATCTGCACCCTTGTGATCTCAAAAGACTCTTGTGTGTGTCAAGCTTACTCCCAGAACTCCACCACTGCGCTGGTGAGGTTTGTGGTGTCTGTGATGCTGTAGTTGCTGTAGCAGCGGTCTGTGTTCCAGGAATTGCCACAACTCTGCCACGGCAGCTCCTGAAAATTAAAGAAGAAGAAAAAAAAGACAAAAAATCACACAGACAGCTCTTTTTACTTGGACCACTCTCCCACCGCCGGGTCCCATTCTCTCTGTGGCTGTCGAGCAGCCAAGACCATGATACTCATTGAGATTTCATGCTTTTCTCAGAGGAGTGAATGCCTCATCGCCAAATGCATTTATCAATACCTTGTGTAAGGCGCTAATTATGTGGGAAAGGAAGTAATAAATGTCATACCCTGTTAAGGTCTGTGTAGCCTTATATAAAAGTGCTGGCAAACACAACCTGCCACATAACTAAAACCGTTACTATGTAAAAAATACAACCTGGGCAAAAAAAAAATCAGTGCTTTGTTCTGATTTAAAGGGGCACTCGTGTGAAGAGATAATTCACTGAGGAATCAAGGAAACTAGACTACTCTGGGAATTTTTCTCCCTTAAATTAAAGGTGTTCAAGTCCTATTTTATTAGGGAACAGCACAAATACAAACAAAATACTCACAGTAGTGAAGGAGCTGTACAGATAGTAAATAGCCCAGGCAATGATTACAATGTAATAGATATTTAGCCAGAAGGACAGAACAGCAGCAGCCAGACCCACACCTGAAACAACGGGAGAGTACAGGCATGATGTTAAATCGTGTTTTTATGTTGAAATAAAATAATGATAAAATAATAATAATAATAATAATAATAATAATAATAATAATAATAATAATAATAATAATAATAATAATAATAATAATAATAATTGTCTTCT
>JAJHUR010097522.1:0-15475 GCA_027495735.1 Lutjanus campechanus
TAACCAGGAAGCCGAAGTGTTCCCAAGCAGGAGACTTTAGCGACAGGGGAGGGTCTTCAAGCTCCGGTTTACTGCTAGCAGTAGCCATCATGCGCACGGGCTGCAGGTGTAGCTGCACATGTTAGCGGCGGAACGTAAACACACGCAACTTCTGGCCCGTGAGCCAAAAAAAAAAAAAATTCCAGCCCGTGAACTCACCCGTGCACAGCCCTGTACCGAACCGAACGTCGCGTACCGAAACGGTTCAATACAAATACATGTATTGTTACACCCCTACTTCGTATATATCTTAATGGACGCACGTGCGGAAGTCTCGCGAGATCGACGCCATGTTTACATTATGCCGGCTACATGCTACAGCTGATATTTCTGCTAAAAACATGGCATAAACTGAAGACCTTCACCCATCATCACATCGGCATAGTGGTGAGTACATACTGAGTGGGTTAGGTGGAATATCACTTTTACATTCATCAGGTGGCCATAAACACAGAATGGAAATGTTGCTGCACAATAATGAACACATCTATCATATCAGCTTTATCATGTCAACGTGGTGTTTACTGCTTGTTCCATGTTGCACAAAAAGCAGTTTCAAATGTGATAACCAGTAGCAAATTTTAAAGTTGAGCTAAAATGAAAAGATCAAGGAAGCATGCTAACTTTTAGATCACACCTCCAGTCATATTGTGCACATATTTAACAATATATACCAAAGAAAACGCAAAAAAATTCCATTGCTTTGTATTTTTAGACCGAAATCCTGGACAATCCATTAATTTTTTCTTCCTGTAAAACTAAATCTGACAGGTGTATACATTACATTGTTTTTGACTCATTACACTTTTTATATAATTTTTGTCTTGGTGTGCATTGTTAAACCGTTTTCATCTTGTTACACCTTTTATGTTATGTTTGTCTCGTTACATCTTTCTACATCATTTTCGTCTTGCATTAAAATAGTAACGAGTCTGTTTTGAAAATGTAAGGAGTAGTAAGTACAGATATTTGTGATAAAATGTAGGGAGTAAAAGTAAAAAATTGTCAGAAAAGAAAATTCTCTAGTAAAGTACAGATACCTGAAAAATCTTATGAGTACAGTAACAAAGTACTTGTATTTATATACTTTCCATCTATTGTTAATACTGTTTCAAAGCACGAAGTAATGACTTAATTCACTGATTCAGGTGAAATCATATCTTAATTATATCTCGTTTGGTTCATGCTCACCCAGCACTATCGGCTAACTGCCCATTTTTAGAGGAAATACATCAATATGCCAAAGCAAATAGCACTATGATTTCAGTTCCATGACAATATTAATAGATGAAAAAAAAGAGTAAATTTTCTTTTCAAAAAACACAAATGATTACACCACAAATGTTCAACTATATGACGTTAATTTATTGGATAATTTCTTCACTGTGTATTGAGATCTCAGTGATTACAGCGAGTCATGAGTCGAGTGTGGTAATGCAGAGAGAGTACAGGCTCTGTATTATGAAATTCAATGGCAGCATCCACACAAAACCCAGGCGATTCTTATCAGCCCAGGCCTATAGTGTGAGATACAGAGGAGGAAAAGCGATCTTTAGACATGTGCAACATATGATAAGCACTGTTAAAATGGTTCCATAAATGCCACCAGTGTCACATTACAAGGAGGGTCCAGGAAGAAGGATGACTGTGTACTCAGTGCTTATTGTTCTCTTTATGTTGTGAAATTGTACCCCAGATATTTCTGGAAATAAGCAAAAGGCTTGGAAGAGGGCTCTTATCTTTAACCTTGATTGCTTTGAAGAGTTATTTATGGAGAACATAAACGTGAGAAGTTGTTTCCATTTTCTGACACCACGAATCCACCTCCTGTCTGTTAACGTCTTTGTTCAAATTATGAACAAAAGCATCTTCATTTTGTTCTGGTACATAAATTAAGTATAATATTTGAATAAATATCAATGTATCTATTTAGATTTTTACATTCGGTTATCTTACAATTCATTGATATGCGATAAAACATGAGAATAAAGCATGAACAGATACATTATATGAGCATTGCAAATCACAGTGAGGAAGAAATAAATAATAAAGACAATGTATCAAATAGACAAGAGTATCCTGCATCTTGGCTTGTTCACTACGGTATAATTCTGTGTTCTTCACTGCTTATTACACTTTTATACATACGTTTCATATAATATGTCATAAGTTTAATTTAATTATATGAATAAACTTCATAACAAGAATAATAATGGCAGCAAAAGGCACTGGAGTGATAAGCGCAGCAAATGAAGGAGTGACTATTGACATAGTGTCACTGATTAAAGCCAGAAATTATCATCCATTGCATCAAGGTCACTGAGTATAGCATCACATTACTGTATAGCGGAGCGCTCACACTAAGTGCTACAACAATAGTAAGGCACGGTGTTAAGCTATACTACAAAGCTGAGTTAGTTTCTTAGCATGCTGAGCAACAGGTATCTTTTGGTCCTTGTAAAATCATTGAAAATATACAGAACACTGTGAGTCGTTCATGCCCCACTTAACATTTATATACTTACTCAAGCTAAGTATTTTCATCATCTTTTGATTATTCTCAGTTTTCCATTCTGGCAACTTATGAAAACCTTGAAACTCCAATTATAAGATGTTTTCATTCACTCCTAATTAAAAGTGTGATGAACAGGCCCACACGATTCATACAGTATATATGTTCTGTCTTCAAAAATAGAATAGCCAATACTAATTCAAGTTATTGGTGAAACAAAGTTTTCATAATCTGTCACAAGAATTACGCATCTTTCACTTTTTCCTCGTAAGTGCCGCTGCCCTTGTAAGCCGCCACGTAGCCACTGGTGTCCGGGATGTCCTCACGCCCGGCCTTTCCTTTTCCTTTGCCCGACTCGTCGAACCGCTCCTTGTGCGCTCCGGTGTATTTGGTGGTGTCGGTCAGCCTGTCCACCGCTGCTGCCTTTGCCACTTTCTAAAAACAACAGAAGATAAAATTAAAAGTAATTTGTGCAGACTATTCACAGTTCAGCAAGATAAAACTGTTAATGGAAATGCAAGTTGGAGCAAGTGCAGCGTGGCTTGACTCGGTTCAGCACTAAGCTTGCATCTTGCTCCCATTAGTGTTCACCAAAGAGGATCATCTGCTTAATAGCAGACCAGACCCTTCCCAACCCAGTATGGATTTACATATTTAATGTAGCATTGGTTTCCTGATTTAACCCCATTTATCCGGGCTTGGGACTTTAAATGTTCGTAATGCACTGGCTTGTGTATCCTCAGAGGCTGGGGAACAAACCAGGGTACAGGGTAAGTGCATTCCAATACCAATACAACTATAATATATAATATAGAGTATAATAGCATGCTTTTCTGGCTCTTCTGTGGATAGAAAGATGTTATTAGGAATGCACGGTGGCTTTTCCAGGCCCAGTTTAGATGGGAATCAAACCATTAACCCTGCAATCAACCCGCCCTTGCACCTGAGGAACAGGCGCCCCATAGTAAGGCCCGAAGCCATGATGGAAAAGGCCCATAAATGCTTACCCCTAGCCCAAACTAATTGTAACCCTAGCCCTAAAACCAAGCTTTATCCCTCAAACAGCAATTTGATTTCATGGGGTTCAGCCTTTTTGCCCCATAAAGCTGTTGAATTCCCAAAAGTATTGTGGTCTTCCGTTTTTTGGACCTAAAAAATGTAGTTGAACAAGCCCAGACACACATACACATTTTGTTCCTTCTGCCTACTTAATAGTCACTCAATTATTTATTTTTTTTGGCACCATCCAGTGGTAGGATCAAGACTGACACCGTGGAAAACAATAATGCAACCTCCTGAGATATGTGACCAAATTGTTATGAAACTCACTCAAGATGGAGATCCTTCTAGGTTCTTATTCTTTACATTATAACTTATAGTTTATCCATTAAAAAAACAAACAACAATCCATCAGTTGTATGGTAGTGTCTCAGATATGGCAGGGTGTCAGTCTGCGCGCCATCACATACAACTAAGGAGGGATACATAACTGCAGTCTGAACGTTAGGTGCCAGAGGTGAAGTGTGTTGTGATTATAACTGATGAAATACTCACAGTGATTCCGACGTTGGCAGGCTCCTTACCAACAACAAGACCATAGAGCTGCTGAACCGCCTCCTCTTTGCTTTTGCCTTTAAAACGTTTGGGAGCCAACTCTGTCAGGGCCTGGTTGAACTGCTCAAACGTGATTACACGAGCTGACTTTGCCCTGAGGAAACACACAATGTCCAGACTGTAATATCTCAACAACCATTACATTAATGACCAAGAAATGTTGTACAGACCTTCTGTGATCCAAAGGTGGTGGTGACTTTTCCTCGAGACCACCAGGAGGTTAATATTTGGGGGTTTCAACCATATTGGATGGATGGACATGAAATTCCCGTAGGATGTCCTGAGGATGAAATGACTTCGGCAATCCCCTGACTTTAATCTAGCACCATGGGATTTTTTTCGGGACTTTCCCATCAGCCCCAGCCCCAATAAAGCTTAACACTACTATGTTAGTGCTAATTGACAAATCCTAGCATGCAAAGATTTGCTGATTAGCCTTTTAATAACCAGTGATTACTGACTCTCCATGGTTTGTGCAGTTGATATTGATATCTTCTGCAACAGTTGACGGAGACTGAAAAAGGTCGACTATATTGTGAGTTATACAATTAAACAGGGTACAATAGAGTCAGATTCATGTAACTCTGCATGTAACCCAATTTTCTGCCAAAGGCTCGGGACAAAAGGCAAGCCAAAATCTGATCGATGCAAGCAAACATCCACATATATGAGCGATGCCACAGTGTCTGAGTTCTTTATTCATAACTAGTGTAAATCAGCTTTGTTTCTATATAGTTGGAGGACAGTTTACTCACTTGCAACTCCCAAAACTTAATATTCTCCTTCCAAACCCCGTCCTTTTTGAAGACATTCCTATAAAAAGGCTGCTGTGGAACAAGGTGCTCCTTCTTCTCAACCATGTTAATAGTCCCTCGTCCTCCCTTTTGACCGCTTTGACGAAGGGGAACAGAAACATCAAGGATGTCACAGATAAAATAGGTTGGAGGTGCGTGAAACTTTGCTGAAATAGAGCCAGGGCAAGCTATCTTTTTTAAGCAAGCAAAATGTTGTTCAGCCTGTCTGCTGGTGCACAAAGCAGGCTAGGACAACATCATTTAGGAAAACTGAAGCAATCAGTTGTTCACTTGTTCACATCACCTCTGGTGTACTCTTTTAAGTTGCTATGGTGACAAGTTGGGTGGCGGATGAATTTCGAACAGCAATTAAACTTGAGCTGATTTTTTTTCTTTTTTTTTTTTTTTTTTTTTTTTTTTTTTTTTTTTTTTTTTTTTTTTGTGTGCATTAAATGGTTTTAAGGCTCCAGTTCTTAGCTAGCACCTTGGGCAGGGGTACTGACTTGAGTATACATGTTTACCAGCTTTTTGTGACTGTTTGTAACACTGTGACAGGTTTGCTGTGTTAAGCTGTGAATGATTGAGCCTGGATGAAATTAGGGATGCTCCTGGCGATTAATTTCCCTGTCGATTAAACGCAAATTTAGACTAGTCAACTAGTCTAACACTAAGAAAACACTCAGAAAGCAGTTAAAATCAAGCACAATTATTCATTTATAATGTTAAACACTGCCCGAAAAAAACAAACAAACTGTGCATTAAGAGCCATTTGAAGCCATTAATCACAGTCTACAGTTGCCAAATTGTACTTGTGTAATTGTACATTACACATGAAGGTACAAAACATGAAAACAACTCACAAAATGCTTCATCTTTTCAGACTGAAGAGGATCACAGTGTCTGAGGGTAAACGACCCAGAGCTGATGTTAGCTGCCAGCCTGACACACAGTGTGCTTAATGTTAGCAGTGCTAGCAGCAGCAGCTGCTCTGCTTGCAGGTTAATGTCTGTGTCTGTGTTGAATGTGGTCACATGTTGCTCCAGTCGAGTGATTATATACCAGTTTATTCTGTCACAGTCTATTGTCAACATTATTTTCATTTTCTAGATTAAAACACTGCCAAACTGCGCTGGTTTTATGAGCTGTCATCTGTCTGACTTAGCAGATTATAAACATCCAGGGTTGCCTGGGCCATCGGGGCATATGTGCTTAAGGCGTACGGGGAGAGAGGCTGCCATCTGATGGGGTCGCAGCCCCAACTACCATAACATCTTAAGGGTAATAGATAACTGGCATTGTGCATGAATGAAATATTGATAAATAGTTTAAATGACTAGCATTTCTGGTGTCGACTAGCGAGGGTGGCGACGTTTAATCGTATAGTCGACTAATCGTGAACATCCCTAGATGGAATCTTACTTGACTTTGCTGAAAACTATGTCAACGTCCGTAGTGGTGACGTTCTTGCCGTCGATGATGTGGCAGTCCTTGCACATTTTAGCGAAGTTCTTGCCGTTCATCTCCTTCCCCCTGGCCTTAGTGTCTCCATGGACTGCAAACTTCTGGAAGGCGGTCTCCACCTCTGCTAGAGAGCACTCAGCCATACTGAAAGATACACAGCATGCATGCATTTCTGCTTAATGTGCAGGCAAACACCCAGGTACTGTTAACACAAGCTCACACACAGACACAAACTGATTATTATGTTGACCACATTAACCTATAGTAGCAGCCCTTCAAAAAGTGATGACGAAACCTTCCCAATTTGGTTGATGTTCATTTACTTTCTATGCTTGTGAGGACATTTTCTGAAGTTAATGATTAAGTTCGTAATGACTCTATTAGCTGATTGACGATCGGGCTGCCAAGAAGCGGCTTCCATCATGGTCAGTCTAAGTGAACATTTTCTCCCTCTCTCTGACACACACACACACACACACACACACACACTCACACACACTTCCACATCCATCATAACGTTAGTGTTACTTAGGCCGCTCTCGTGCCAATTTAATTCAATCAGCTCAATTTCCAAATGGCTGCTCTGCTGTTCAGTCTCCAGTGAATGAACAAGCATTCTCCCTCTATTTCTCCTCCCCTCCTCCACTCAATCTCTCCCTCTCTCTCACACGCACACACACACACACACACACACTGACACACTTCTCCATCATTTAAGTGCTGTTTGCTGAAATGCAAAGACGTACATTCAGTAAAGTTGGATTATAAAAAGTGACATTTAAACATGATTTATGAATACAAATGAGTTATTATTGTTATTCAAAGAACACTGCACCCCAAAATCAAGAATACATATTTCCCCCCTGGCCTGTAGTGCTATTTATCCATCTAGATTTTTGTTTGTTTGTTTGTTTGTTTGTTTTTTTGGTGTGTACTGCAGACTTTTGGAGGTTTTAGCCATAGAAATGTCTGCCTTCTCACCATTATAATAGGACTAAATGGCACTCAGCTTGTGATGCTCAAAGCACCAAAAATTACATTGTAAAAATTCAAAAACAGCGTCTCTTTCTCAAAATCAAGACCCAGTTACTCAAGATAATCCACACACCTTGTTGTTAGCAGTTTCATGCAGGAACTACTTTCTTTATGCAGTAGAATCAACTGGAACTACTTTTTTTTTCCTCTTAGAAAGAAAACTAGTTCCTACGTGAAACTGCTCACGACAAGGCCTGTAGATTTTCTTGAGTAGGGTCATGATTTTTGGAAAGGGTCACTGGTTTCCAGTTTTTCAAATGTATTTATTTATTTATTGGTACTGGCACCACAAGCCGAGTGCCATTTAGTTTTATTATTTTGGATATCCAGGCATCAATGTACAGCTGATATCTCCAAAACTCTGCAACTCACACAAAACAAAAACAAACAAATGGATAAATAACACCACAGGCGAGGGGGAACTGTCCCTTTTACAGAAGATAATTATTCCATATAATTTATGTCGCTCTTCAGTGGAAAAAGAAAGAAAAATGACAAGTAGCAGTAGTAGCTATGGTGTTAAACCAATAAATAAATAAATGAATAAATAGCACATGAATGCACAGATGTAAATAACACTGTAGATCCAATGTTGCATTTCTGCATGACTACAAGTACTTTTGAGTATAATATTGAATCAGTTTAAGAAAATTTTATATTAAATGTACTGTTTCATTTAAAAATGCCAGCATAAATATTTCAAGATATATTACTGGACTATGAAGTAAGATTAGATCTAGTTTTTGCAACAGTTGAATATTCAGTCCTAAGACTTGTTCTCTGCTGCTGTTTACATCACCCTTTTGTTGTATTAGCTGCTACGACACGATGCACTGATGCTGAAGAAGGGACGGTAAAGTGTACCTGCTGCCGTAAATGGAAGGATGCCGTGTAAATATTCAGGAAAGTCCTGATTCGCGTACAGCCGCTCGACCTCTTCGTCTTCCTCCTCCTCCTCTTTCTTTCTTCTTCTTCTGTCTCCTCTGCCTCTCCTCCTTCCTGCCACTCCCAGGTTCTCTCGCAATGACGACACAGATGGAGAGACACAGAGAGGCAGGAGGAGAGAGGGAAAGGGGAGGGAGGAGGAGGAGGGAGAGAGTACCAACCAGCACAGTCAATGACATCATGGGCACTCAGCCTCTCTTGTGTCTATTCAGTCTCATTAGCTCCTCGCCTCTGTGCACAGACCTGCTCCTGTGGACACATTCATCACCTTCTGTTCATTTTATTTTCATTTCAACTCATTATTCTATTCACCTGTGTTACATATCCTCTGATATTTCTTCTGTAACCCATGTTTTGAGGCAAGCATCACATAAATAAAGATCATCACTCTCACCACCCTCCCTTCACTCCCTTTATTGTTCTCACCCTTTTCTCACCTCTATAGCACTAAACTCAACTCACAGCTGTCTGCCTTGCCCGCTCTCCATCGCTCACCCACTCTCATGCTTTCTCTCTTTGTCTCACTTACTGTCACTGTCACAAGAGGCCTCTTGTCTGGACAAAGATGAGAGCGGCCCTTCAGAGGACAAAGAACTCGTAACAACGTAAAGCTGACACATTGCTGGAAAGATTAGCCGGTCTCACAGCCTCACATCAATCAAGCTGAATATCATATCAGACCAGGAATATAGAGCCAGCTTCTGTACACACTTATTCCTGTGGATATTCATGAATATGTCACAAATACACTACAAACAATACTTTACTCAATGGCGTAGAATTGGGTAGAGGCAGAAGGCACACATCTCATTATGGTCATTTTGATCAAAGAATAAAAATCCACTGTTTCAGATTCAGCACTTCAGCGTTTTAGATTGTAACCTCACTCAACCTTTGCTTCTTTCCCTGGCACCCCGACAGCAGCATTTGTCTATTGCCTATTTCAGCAGCTGGCTTTGACCCAGTTAAGAAAAACCTCAGACTCAACATTCATTTGTATGAAACCAGTGAATTATTATTTCCAAAGACATTTTAATTTCAAAATAGTGACACTGATGTCCCATCCAGACATTTCTTGTCCCCATACTAAGTCATATAGACAAAACTGAAGAGTTTGAAGTCGATGAAAATGAGGTATTTTTCATTACATTAATTAGTCTGGAAATTATAGACTAGTTACTCTTTGGTGTTTGGAATAAATGATTAAACTTTAACAGTGTGAAAGAAATATTAATAACTGAGATTGTTCAGTTTTACTCTGAGTAATAAAATCCTTCCTTTTCATATGCAAATTACAAATTATGCTATTATATTATGCTGAACTTGAAGAATTATAAATGACTGTTTCAGTATTATTCAGCATTATTCTCTCTGGGACTGCAGTGTTTATACCTGACATTATTTTTCAGGTTTTCAGTCTGCTCCTGTGGGTACCCACATACTGATGCTGGCGCTCAGTGTTTTGTTCACACGATAAACACCAGTTGTTTTGACATCAGGCACCGTCATGAAACTCACTCCTCACTCGAATGGAAAGCTAAAAGCTGTGAAGGGCAGTCCACTCCACACCCTTATTAAATGCTGTTTTTTTACGGGAAAATCAATGTAACAGCAGAAAGTGGAGCTCCTCCCCGAACTAATAATTGATTGACTTCTAAGTCTCGAGTGTTATGTAATAAACACTGATGAACCTTGTTTCGTAAATATACAAAATGTTAAAACAGCTGCTAGCAGAGGTGTCCAAGTCACAAGTTACTGTGGTGAGAATCAAGCAGGTCCCTGCTATAAGTTACACAAGTCAAGTCAAGTCACTGCTCAGGTCAAGTCAAGTCATACAAAATTCTGATGATGTCTCCCAGTGTTCTCTCAGTTAAAATACAGTGGTTATGAAAAGTTAAGTCTTGTTTTCAACATTAACTAAAATTGTTGCAGCCTGCCGTAAATCTGACTGATATTTGACATTTTGTGCATCATGCTTCCAAAATGAATAACAATGGAGAGCGGGCTCTAGTGAAAATTGCAGCCAAGTCTAACATAGCTTAAAGTTACTGCTAGCTGTTTAGCTAGCATTTAACCAGCTGATAAGTTAGCTTAAAAGACATATTCAGGTACCTATCTTTGTGGGGTTTGGTAGTCACGGATGAAGTTGGATGTTTTTGTGGTCTTTGCATACTGCTGTTCTCCTCTCACTAACGTCAATGACAACATAACTCTCGCATATGAACTTTGATTATTTTTGGATTAGCCCCCTCCATGATATCTGCTTCACGCACTAGCCTTTGCTGGTCTGCCAGGTCCTAGTAGGTTGCCAAGTTTGTGCACTAAAAATCACCCAATCATGTTTCAAAAACAAAATGTATATTCTCAATATGAAAAAATGTGATTTTAAAAAGTTAACGCTGATGTACTCATAGAGTCAAGTTGCACACAAGTCTTACACATAAGGCTGGGTATCATTTAAAAAATGATCATACCAGTAACCTTAAAGTGATGCAGATTCCAATGGAGAACTTCATTTTATTACTTTTTTCAAAGGTTATTTATGAAGAATGGTTGCGGTGAGCAAAACCATATAAATAGTCATTTCTTTTTAGATCTGGGTACCAAAAGGATTAAATGCAGTTATCATTTGACTGGAGAAGTTTTGATACTACTTGGTACTGAATGTATTGAGAACTGATGCTCAGCCCTACACACAGTGATCAGCAGTATCAAGGGATTAACTTGTTTTCAGTTAAACACTAACACCAATGATGGAGTGTGTGGATATTTCCTCAAATGAGATATATTCCCTCATGTTATGAGAGCCTACATCAGTTTATTATTTTGCTGACAACATGACCTTACTGTGTGAGTTTACCTGAAATTCCCGCCTGTTAAGCACATTCCATCCTGGTTGCAGACCTCAGTACTTTCACTCAGATGCTGTGGGAAAATATCAGCTGTCTGTTTACAGTAGACACAAAGCTGTCTCTTTAAATATCAGCAGAGAGCAGCTTTGTCTCTGGTTTGACAAGGAGTTGTAGGATCACAGGAGCCTGTGGTTGGACTCTCTCAGGACATCTTACTCACAGCACTGGACTCGGCTGTCTTGCTCAGATTCACAGTTTGGGAATTCATACATGACACAAACTGACTTAAGACTATTCTGATTCAGTTTGTCCAATATTTCTCTCATCCATCATCATGGCTGAGTCTGGCTTCCCTCTACCACCAGAGGCTTACTGTCCCCTGTGTGTGGACGGACTGAGAGACCCGGTCACCATCCCCTGCGGTGACACCTACTGCCTGGAGTGCATCAAGATCTACTGGGACCAGTTTGACCACATGGGCGTGTACAGCTGCCCACAGTGCCGTGCAACCTTCACGCCACGGCCTGTGCTGAGACGCAATCTGCCCGACGTGAACCACGAGCCGCGGCGTCAGCTCCCAGAGCTCACTCCTTTCCCCTACATGCACAGGGAATCCTTCTGCGACTTCTGCGTCGGCCGACGCAACAAGGCCGTCAAGTCTTGCCTCATGTGTCTCGCCTACTACTGCGAAACGCACGTCAAGCCACATTACGAGTCGTCCACCTTCAAGAGACACAAGCTGGTGGATGAGACAGGCCACCTGGACAGGAAGATCTGCCCCCAGCATGAGAAAGGCCTGGAGCTGTTCTGTCGCTCCGACCAGATGTGCATCTGTGTGCTGTGTACTGTCAGAGAGCACCGCAGCCACAACATCACCTCAGCCGAAGAGGAACGCATCGAGAAACAAGTGAGTCTGAATACCTTGTGAGTCAATATGTGTGACATACTAGCTTTGTGTGCACTGAAATCCATTAAAAACCCCTAAAAGTTTCCATTACAGGGTATCAGTTGTGCAATCAGTCTCTCCTTTTCATCAGTTTAATGAATATTGTATTTTGGAGGACACAAGGACTCATTCAAACCAATATATCTTTGAACAAGTGCCTCCCACAAAACAATTACATTATGATGGAACTATTTTGGCCATTGCCATGCTTTTCTATGTAGTTGTAGCAATTTTGGGGTTGATACTATTTATTACACAGATTTGGTGCAAAATTTAACCAATTTTGACCACTCAACAATTGATAAAAATTGTCAAAATCCCTGGATGCTGAGCACTGCTGTTATGGTGATTACTCTGAGACCCCCTTATTGTAAAGAATATGTAGAAAAGCCATCCATACTGGCAGAGGGTCAGGTCTCTAGTATCATAGAGGTCCCTATAGGTCATTGACAGTGAGCTCAAGCTTCAAAAAATGGTCTCACTACAGTGAAATGATTACTATGGCGACTAACATCATTAGATGTGAATACAACTGGGCTCACTGGATCCACAAGAGTCTCAGCTTTCCAGTCATATTCAACTCCTGATATTTTGATATTGTTTTATGGACCTCAGTATGCAAAAGTATTCAAATACCATTTTTAGAATAGGTGTAAATGATTCATATGATACCAGTAGCTTCATTTTAACTTTAAAACTGAGCCCACTACATCTTCTGACAGAGAATAATGTTAATCGAGGATGAGGGGGTCCTAACAGAGTTTATCAATGCAGTAGGTAGAGCTGTGAGAGGCTGTTTTGGTGTCCCCTCTGGCTCTTAGTTTCCTCACACAGTGCATGATGCATGTGTCTCTGAGGTTCTTATTGTCATGTTTTCCAACAGAAAGTCTTGGTGGTCACCCAGTCTGAAGTCCAGCACATCATTCAGGAGAGAATGAAGGAGCTGCAGGAGCTCAAACATAATGTGGATGTGCTAAAAGTAAGATCAGACATATTGTTTCTGTGTGCTTTAAGATGCAATGTGACACTTGTGTTTATTTTACAAAAAAACGCCATAGAACTTGGCATCATCTGGCAGTAGTGTCAGATGTCTCACCGCATCCCTTTTCTAAAACCTATCAACAAACCTTTTAGAGCGCTGCCCAGCGAGCACAGGCAGAAAGCGACAAGACGTTCCATGAGATGCTGCAGGCGGTGGAGCGCTGGAAGGCTGAAATCAATCAGATGATAATGGCCAACATGCAGTCAGCGATGTCGCAGGCTGAGGGCTACGTGGACCGTCTGGAGCAGGAGATTCTGGAGCTGCAGCGCAGAGACGCAGAGCTACGGCAGATCCTCGAAACAGAGGACAACATTCACTTTCTGCAGGTACTGAAAGATCATACAGAGCTGCAGGAGATAAAAGAATCCATCCTTTAATACTAGTCATGTAACATAACATTGATAGAATTTCTGGAATGGAAATGGACTTCTTAAGTGGCAATGCTCCATGCACTCTTTAAAACTACTACAGTGAGTTTTTAACAGGTTATAAAACTTTTTTATTACTATCTTTTTATTTGCTCTAATCTCTGCCACCGAGTTGGATTCTCAGTGAAGTCAGATGAAAGAAGCCTATGTTTACATTTTTCTAGACAAAGTTAAAGTAGGGATTGCATTAACCGTACTGTAAAAAAAACAACAATAAAATTTAAAGTCAGCTTACTGCAACAGATTATCAAGTTTTGAGCCAACCTCAAACTTTTATGTTGTGAAAAAAAACAGGATTTTTTTTTTTTGTAGACCTATAATCTTTAGTTGAGATAATTAACTTTTCTTCTTTATATAAACTTGAATCTTTTGAGTTTCAGAAACTCTATATATATATACTGTATATAAAACAATTTTTGAAATGCTTTTTAAAATGAGTTTCTAAAAGTTTAAGTTGAAATTTTAAGTTTTCAACTTTTTTTCCTTTTACTGTAAAAAGTAAAAGTTCAGAAAACTCGACATTTGTCAACTTTTGTTGAGAAAATGTACTTTTCTTCTTCAGATAAACGTAAAGCTTTGATTTTCAGAAACTCAAAAAATTGTATTTGAAAAGAAATGTTGAGTAAATTCATTGAATTGAAAGTAAATGTTAAAATTTTAATATTTTCAATTAAAACTATTTCATTTTTTAGGCACTATAAAAAAATATACAAATCAGGTTCGCAGCACACTGTGACTAATTTGTTTACTTTTTTCTGTTTCTAAAACTCAATGATTCAACTTTATCAAAAGAAGAAAAGTAAATAATCTCAACTAAAGATTATAGGTCAGTAACACTTTTTAAAGTTTATGTCAAAACTTCAGAGTTTGAGTTGGGCTCAAAACTCAAATCTATTGCAGTGCGTTACCTTTACATTTTAAGTAATCGCAACTATTTTTTTAACAGTGTTTACAGGGCAGTTAAAAAGGAGCAGAAGATTTTTATTTAGATCATTTTAATGTTGATATTATAAATTGTGTTTACGGAGTTGGAAACACTACCACTTTGGTCCACAGGGGTCTCCAAAATCAACAAAATATGAAAACTCCTCTAGTATCAACTTATATTGTTTATGTTCTTGTTGTTAGGCAGTGCGACTTGTGTTTCTGCCTTGTATCACAGAGCTCCTGTTTCTTACTTGTTGAACAGAATTTTCCGACCCTGTGTGTTCCTCCTGAGGCCATGGTGCCCAAAGTGCTCATCAACCCTCAGTTCTCCTTTGGAGAGATGAGCAAGACAGCCACAGAGATGAAGGAACATCTGGACGACATCTGTAAGAAGGAACTGAGCAAAATCTCCAAGACAGGTTTGTGTCTAAAGAGAATACTGACAAAATATCTTTATGCTGTAAAAACCGTAAAGTGGGCCACTAACAGTCTAATCCAGTGATGCCATGGTTACGGCCCGCGGGCCGGACCCGGCCCGATTGAACATCACATCCGGCCCATGGGTTGATATGACAAAACGCCAAAAATGTGAATTAAATCAGATAATTTCGTTAGGTAAAAATGTGTTATGAACATATGTGTTAGTCATAGTTCCTAGTCGGACCCGTTTCAGTGACGGACCGAGCCGAGCAACAACCAAATCACACACGAGTCTGCTTCAAAACAGAGCTTGGTTAAATCTTTGTCTGTAATTACACGTCAGCGTTGTGTTTACTTTGTGACGTACATGTTCACTTTAATAGTGCATTTTATTACGTTTGGAACTATCGGTTTTCATAAGTTACACTCGCGGTAAATTTCTGTTGTTTTACCGACGTAA
>JAJHUR010097525.1:0-11973 GCA_027495735.1 Lutjanus campechanus
TGTCTGTGGTTTGAGTTTGTATATTTGTGAGCATGGCTTTCTGAATAAACAAGGCACTGTGTGTGTGATATTGCAGAGACACATCGTGTCAGGCTCTGACACTTGTTTGTTTTATCACTGAGTCATTTTGCCACCCTGAAGCCGTTGATTCAACAGCCACTCAGACATTAACTCTAATGATTTATATCTTGAGTTGAACGGCTTTATGTTTCACAGAAACACTTTATTCTTTGTTGGAATGTTCTCGTTATCTGATGCTGCTCAGTGTTTGCTTTTCTGTTCAACATCTAAAATTCTCAAATGTCAGTATGACTTTGTTAGATAACCTGTGATAAAGAGGGTGTAAGGTACGCACATCCAAAAAACTTCTGCAGGTGCTACATCAAAAAGCAAAATGAGGGCAAGAATCAGACAAAAGATCTGCACACTGCTTTGATGGCTCCTAGCTATTTTTACCGGGCAACATTTTTGACTGCATCTGCACAAGCAGTGTGTAGACACAAACACTCAGGTGATTGTGATCTGCTTGGACACAATTGGACCAATCAGAGAATGGTTGGGCCAGTGGCAGACTCAGGCTGTCTGAGGGACAGGGCCAAAAAAATAAAAAAGGGCACCAGCTGTATGCAGTGGGGCCATAGCCTACTTGCTCACCTTGAGACCTAAAAATATTAACAAATAAAAAATTTCAAACTTCAAAACCAAAGTTGGGAGTTTGGTGATCCTCACCTAGAAAATTATGAATTTCACAGACGGTTTCCTGCATTCTGGCAACTTCTGAAGAATGAAAATTACAAAATAGTAAAAAGGTACACGTTTTTTTGCAAAAATAAAACTGACACTTCTTACACAAAGGGACCGCAACATTTAGACTCATCTTGTCCAATTTCAAATTTGATGGCAGTAACACATAGTATGGATATTTTATGAAAAACCTTATCCACTAGAAGGGCACTGTTGAGGGCACTTTACGACATTTTCTTCGCTGGAAAGGCACCATAGTTGGCACTTTACCATGTTTTCTCTATTTGCATGGCACTCTAAAGGGTACTTTACCATGGTTTGTCCACTGGAGGGGCACTATAGTTGCCACTTCAACCCATTTTCTAAATTGGAAGGGCACTCTACAGGGCACTTTAACACATTTTCTCCATTGGAGGGGCACCCAAGTTGGTACTTCACCACATTTTCTCCAATCAAAGGGCACCATAGTTGCCACTTTACCATGTTTTCTCCACTTGAAGGGCATCCTAGAGACAATGCTTTGTCAACTGGAAGGGCACTTTAGTGGGCACTTCATCACATTTTCTCCACTGGAATGGCATTCTAAAGGCCATGTCACCACGTTTTGTCTATTGGAAGGATACCCTAGAGGGCATTTTATCCTTTTATTTAATACGGGGGCACCAAGTGGGCCCTCTTTGAGTCCACCAGTGCGTTGGGCAATACTGTCTGATACTCCCACATGGGGAACAAAGCATGCTTATATAAAGGGTTATTGTAGGCAACTGGAATTACTCAGATTCTTGAAGATGTTTTGCTTCTCATCCAAGAGCGTCTTCAATTCTAGAAACCTGAACAGAACTGAAGAAGCCTTTTGAATGAGACGTGAAACATCTTCAAGAATCTAAGCAAGTCCAATTGCCTGCGATAACTCTTACGATGACGATACAAATTCCATGACCTGGATGACTGAGAATCTTCACAGATATGCTTCTGTGAAAACATTTCCTGTGTATGTACAAGTATATGTATATATCTATATAAAAAACTGTGTATATTGGTTTATTTTATTGTGTTTTTTAAATTATTTTTATCCTATCCTACTCTCAATTTAATTATTTGTACACATGTTGCATATGTGTGTAGCATGAAGGAACTACAACTCTAATTTTAGCTTCACCTTCTTTTACCCTCAAACTGACCAATAAAATAGCCAGTTTATCATCACCTTAAATTACTCAAATGTAGTGGCAACTAGACTAAATTATGGAAACCACACCTAATTAGGTGATGGAAAATCATTGAGAAGTCACACAGTTTACACAATAGGATCATTAAATGATGAAAGATGATTATCTGCGTGTTTGCAGCAGACCACAATCTTTCATTATTCATTTTCCCGAGTTTTTAGCCACTCGGTATGTTGACCAGAGATAAAGCACATGGGCCTATTGCCATGGTTCTCTCAAAATAGCCACGGATACACACACAAGACTAGACACACACCCTCGACGTCTCCAGTCCAACATTAACACTGTGATTCGTCTCAGTGATTGTGGATGAGTGGAGGGGATTTGCTTGGTTAAGGGTTGCAAGCTTCCAAGCATTTTACAGTTTTTATCAGGAAAAAAACAGTGTTAGTGTGATTGGTGGGGAAAACACACACACATGCACATACAAGCAACAAATACACATGTACACTCAGCACATACACTGACCCTGCAGAGTTTCTGTGCACGCAATGTCTCCCCTGCTGCAGGAAGCCAGCAAAGACACCTCTGCTTGCTGGTGATAGACTTTCTTTTAGTGTATTCAGACCAACACACACACACACACACACACACACATTTTTAGAACAGAGTGTGGTCAGGTGTGTTATTAGAGTAAATGACCTCCCGGATCGGTTGGAAGGGAAGCACTTACACACTCAGATGCACACACTTTCACACAGATACTTACTAGCCCTTACACACACTTTCACATACACACACACACACACACACACATACACACAGGAGTTAACCGGTTGGATCGGTGCAGGGACATGGCCACCCGTGAGTGGCTTTTCTGCAGAAGCAGCCTGTTTACTCTGTAATGCAAGCTGAACAGTCATAGATGATGGATTACAAGCCTGTATTCGCACTCTCCCCGTGTCTTACTTTCTGCTTCTTTATTTGTCTCTGTCTCTTTCCCTCAGACACACACAGTCCAGTATCAGCCTGTCTTTTAGTCTGGATGAAGATCCATGCATATGCGCTCGCTCTGCCAGACAGCACACTGGTCAGTCACACACATTCACCTGGGAGCCGGGGGAGATCTACGTTGTATATACCACAGCAGCTAACTTTTGTTGCAATATGAAATGATAAAGTAACACACAAAATGTAATGAACCAGGATGACCTGTGGTGGGGAATAATTTCCTGTTAATAAGAATGACGGTGTCCAGGAGAAAGGGCACACTATGATAAAAAATAACTTAAAAAAATCATTTTTACTGAGGATACTAGTGTAACTAGTGTATCATACTGATGATTAAAGGAGCAATATGTATGCATTATTCATGCCAAAATGCACAGCAGTGCAAATAGTGAGCTGGAGTGGATACACTGTATATCAAAGGTAGAGTCAGTAGGATTTTTCTGAGGTGTTCATAAATGCATCAGGATGTCGAACACCAATCTTTTGGGTTGGTGAAATGTTCCGAGCACAGCCAAACAATGAGAACAACAAAGGCTATACAGGCAGAGGGCAGGGTCTCTGAAGGTACAACCACCACCACGCACCTCTCGTGGGTCTGATGGGCAGATTATACCTAAATAGGTGTAATTGTGTTTTATATATATGATGTATGGTTGAAGAGAGTTGTTTCACCTCCGCCACCTCCTCCCCCAGACATAACAGAAACAGGAAGGCTGCAGGAACACCGCAGGAGCGCAGGATGAGCACAACCTCGTAAATTCGTACATATAACAAGTGACACTGTAAGTTGATCAGCTGTTTTTAACTGTCAGTTGTCTGTTAATGTAAAGTTAAACCTGTTATCCTGGAAACAAAAACCCACTGCTCTAAGATAACACTCTGGATGATGAGTTAAGTGGCTCTCTGGCTGCCAAACTCCATTCAGATTTTGCTCAATTTAACAGTTATAAACATCTACACCTTCTAAAAGATTATTAATGATTTCTTACAACTCATAAACAGGCACTTACTCATTCGGCAAAAATGCAGCATTAATTTGACGATGATTAATGTGAAATGGGCAAACAAAACAGTTATTCTGGTCCAGAATGGAAATTTCAAAGGGGGACACCGGGGCTACAGCGTTCATTTCAAGTGAAGCCAGTATTTCTACTTAACATGTCTCCTTGATCTCTGATGACACATCATGGTAATTTTATGATTTATTACAGTAAATATATAACAGATTTCTCCTTTGAGGCATGAAATAAAATAAAGAGCAAAAATTCTAAAATGTCCAAAATGATAACATAAATTTCACACACACACTTCACAGCATCTTTTAAACAGTTGTGGAAATAGAAATGGGGAGAGAAGTAATGTAAAGTAATATATAATAAGTAATAAGTAATGTAAAAGTAAGGTTACAGCCCTGCATTCAAATTTTTCCTCAAGTTAAAGTACAGAAGTGTAAATGTACTCAAGTATCAAAAGTAAAAGGAAATCACAATGCCGATATGCCCTATTTGCATATCTATATTTACATTTAGAGCAAATCGCAAGCACAACATTCTACATTGTAGTTTAGACCCGTCATTTTTAAACTTTTTCTGATCAAGCCGAAATCTCAAGCCACACCTGTATTCATATCCATGCAAAATAGCCTCTGTAACCAACCTAACCAACCTTTGATGGGTCAAACTCTTAACAATTCCCACCATCCAGCAACTGCACACGCAGTGAAAACTGGGGTTTGCTTTGATGGAGAGTTTTTAAAGGAATTTTTAAGGTATAGAATTTGCCTCTGTATTGGAAAAGAAGTTTCACGACTGCATCTTGCACGTTTGTGACGCTATCACTTTGAGAAAATCTGTCCAAGACCTGCACCTAGCAAACTGCCTCAGTTGTAGTTCCCACCACAGTGGGTATCCCCAGAGCCACATTTTGCCATGATGACACACACACAAGGTGAAAATGATACCAGCCATGTTGTGCACTAGTCTCATTGTGAAATATGCATCATCATTGCAGCAGCATTTGATGAAATCCCACAAGCTTCACTATTTAGCATCATCAAAGACTTCGCTGACCACACATGAGGTTGACCTGGTTAATTTGCTTTGTAGCAATCTGTCCAAGTGTCGGGCCTGTAATTTCCTGTTGCCACTTGCCGGCTTGATTAGACCACACCGATCTTTGAACATGGCCTTCATTTGATCTACACAAGTACACAACGGTAAAGTTTTGCAACTGCATCTTGCATGGTTGTGATGCTTTTGTGTCAAAGTCTGTCCTCAGACAGACATATAAGCACCTGCCGCTCTTGCTGTCACTACAGTAGGTGTAACTTACACACAGACAGAGACTCACAAAGTGAAAGCAATAGCAACCAAACGCCATCTCAGCTGGTAAAAATTGATTTCATGGTTTCAGAGTTTATACGGCTTACTCAGCATGCCTGAAGTTTCAACTTAAGTTGGTGTGTGTTTTACTGACCAGAGGATTCCCACGTAGATTAACCCCATATTCCTGCTCCAAGCATCGCCATCAACAAGCCACCAGATGTCCATTCATGACAGAGTATAAAGTCAAGTCAACAAGCCTGTCAGATGAGTAAAGTTTTCCTAATCACCAACCGTCAATAACCATTTCCACGCTTTCCTGATCTACAACAGATGTGATTTTGTTTACTGAACAAAACTCCGGACTGGCAACTTCAAAACGGCGAGACAGGATGAGAAGTTGATTACACCCTTCCAAAGCTGCACAGTTCTCTATAAATGAAACACCACACGAACGAACATCTCAAGAACAGCTGACGCTCGGGAACCAGCCACTCTGGTTGTTGAACTCTCCAGTCTATGTAGGTGCGTGTATTTGCTGTTGATTATCACTAAAATATTAAAAATAGAACTTCAAAGTCAAAAGCTGCAGACACAAAATGAAGAAAAATAGTCAAATTTGTGTGAATGAAAGGGAAAGATAGATGTATGCATGTAATCAAAACAGAGCCGCAATCCCATTAGAGGCAGAGCAAAGTACATTAATCCACATGATTGCTCCTGAAGGGAATAGTCCAATCTGAAACTAACAGGATCACAGGCCAGGTCTATTTTAATCTTGGCTAAACAAAGCAGAGGCAGACCCTTACTCACTCTGCCGCAACATCCTTCATCACCACGTTCAACTCGCTGGGCTCTAAATCATTTCATAATGAGTTCCTTGAGAGAGAGCAGACATAAAGGCACATTTAACTAATTCAGCTCTGACATTATACAGTCATTTCCATTCAGGTTTGAGGAGATATGAGCACATGTAGATGGATTTAATTATACCAACCATTAACTTTAAAAGTGGACAGGTCAGAAAGCAAGCACTGATCTACCGATAAAAATGAAATAAAACTTTATGGGATGGTTATCTGCCTGCTTAAAATGAACAGAGCTGCACTTGTTGGCATAAAATGATATGGCAACGAAAATTTAGGAGTGAATGAAGCAGGAGTTTAAGTGGGTAAAATGACAAATCAGAGGATGCAATGTTCAGTGGTTTGTGCCGCCAATTTCCTCATCTAGCCCAGAATTCTAGCTTGTTTGTCAGTGCAAACACCACATCTCAATTCCACAACTCAGGCTGTGTAACGTTGTTTTAAACTGTCTTTTCTATATAACTGAAGTTGAGCAACCAAACCTGTTACCTTGTGAGGCAGCCGGATCTGTGAGATCACATGAGAATCCATCTCGCCAGGCTCAAAATTAGCCGTTTAGTGTCCACATCAGAGGTGGTGAGGCCGATCAGCGTCCTAGGAGGGACTACTGGCAGCTACGGGCGTGGTTTTAGGTGTGACAACAGCTACACGCATGAAAGGAAACGACTTAGCCCAAAGAGGTTAGCACAGATACTGTGATAGCATCAGTTATATCAGAACTCTAGAGCATTTCTTCATTGAAAGAAGAGCACAGAACGGCATTGAAGGCTGTGATCGATGGAAAAGATGTTTTGGTTCAGTGAGTTGATCTGATTGGTTGAAATTAGCCCGCGTCAGATGAGACAGATGGTTCATCCAATGAAATGAAAGCACCCACCCTTTTCCAAACAGTTTCTACGGATGGCTTCCCAGATGGTTCTGTGTAATAAACCATCTGCCTTGGCCTACCTTGGCCACCAAATATTGGGGCTTACTGGCCTGTGGGGCCAGTAGTCAAAAAATTAAATTTTAAATTAGTTCTTGTCTCTGATGGTGGTTCATAATTCAAAATGATGTGAGGTTCTGTAAAACAGCAGCTGTCACAAATAATAAAAAGTGCTTGGTATTTTTGAATTTGGTAATTTTGAGTATGGTCCAAAAAAACAGCTAGCAGGTTTTCACACCTGTAGTCCAGGTCAGTGGATGCGTTGGTAAACTGAGTGAAATGAGTTTTCCCGTTGGTTTGGTCTCTTTTCATGCAGAAAACAAATTTAATCAAACCAAAATGTATCACAAAAGGCCATGTTAGAATATTCACTCTGCTCCTTATTATTTCCTAATGAGTCAAAAATTGGAAAAGATTGAAGACAGAAGTGTGTTGTTGATTGTGTCTTACTCTGCATTTTAGCAGCCCCTCATTATCAAGTGACCCAAACATGAACAGCACACTGATTATGGCAATTCAATTGAAATTTGATGTGAGTCACAAATGCTTTTGTGAGTGAGGTCGAATTCTATTCACTGAAAATAATTAATCGCATTTTATGAAGTCCATGCTCACTGGACAAAGCTACTATCTAGATGGCCAATGTCCCCAAAGTGCTCGGTAATGTTTGAACCGAGGCTGCTCGAGCTCCGTCACTCTCTGTCAACCTGGAAACACTCCCATCATTGAACAAGCTCCACTAATCCCTAACCACTGCATGAGGGTGAGAGACACTCAATCTGTGTGTGTGTGAGACGGAGAAAGAGAGCGTGTGTGTCCCCGCCTGAGGACCATTGGGATTTCCCTTTTTAATTAATTCAGGATTTGTTTGGGGCACGGGGTCAGAAACAGAGAGAGAGACATTTTCTCATGTAAGACCATGAGGCCGATGAGTGTGTGTGTGTGTGTGTAGAGGTGCAACGTGTGTGTGTTTGTTGGCAGGGGGAGAGGAAAGTCAAAGAGGAAAATAACCAGGTAAAAACAAAGGAAAGAACAGATATTTGTTTGCATGGGAAAGACACAAAAGACACAAGACACTCTTCAGCATGACAGTCAGGCATTTGCAAAGCCGGACGTCCTTAACTTACGGTTAAGCTTTCCAGTCTCACACAGCACATATGCAGGTTATGTTCAGTTATTTTCATGTTTAATGTTACAAGAGAGAACATTTTTTAGCATGAGGACTAAACAACGTTTTTGGTAAATGTATCACAGTCTTGCTAGTGCTAAGCTAAACTATGATAGCATTCAAGACCAGCTTACATACCAGTAAAATACAGTGGGGTGGGTAGTAACGTGTTGCAAGTAATGCACAATTTAAAAAGTACTTTTCATGTTCCTTTCAAAAAAAAACTTCCAACATTTGTCATTTATATTTTTGTTACAAGTAGTCTAGCTAATTTCAGGATTTATGCTACTTTTATAATTGCATTACACCCTAAAAAATATTAAAATGTCAATAACTTGTAGCCCCCCTGATAAAAGGGTACAAAATTTTTTTGCCTTTAAACAATTTAAATATTGATTGTGTCATTGGTAGAAATCCAAATTTGAAAGACCTGCCGACCCTAGTTATGTTTGCTAAGCTACGATTGATCTATTGCTGTTTGTTTCAGGAGTCAACAATAGGAGTGCCCAACTTCGAATGTGCATTTACAATGCTGTGTATTCTACCTACGACAGAGGTTGTTGTCAGAAATCCTTATCATGTGCATTTATTTTTCCCTCAGTTATCATTATACTCTATTGTTTATTATCAGAAATGAGTGCATGAATGTGTCTCAAGACTGAAGTGTAAATTTATGTGACAATCTAAATGTTTACTTGTGCAAACTGTGGACTGTATGTTTTCCCATGCATTACAATGAGTGTGTGTTGGGCTCCCTGGTCCTGTCCAGTCTCATTCCCTGTGTGCACATGTGTGTATGTGAGTGTGTGTATGCTGACAGATGGGAGGGGATCACCTATTAAGGGAAACTCAGGCTGGAAGGAAGTGCAATAAAACACAGCATTGCAAATATAGATGGCAAGCTATAGTATGAGTGTCTGTGAGTGTATGTGTGTGGATACATTTGTACTTTTCTGACAAAACAGCTGAGGAATGCTGACCGTGCATCTCCAACAGGACGAGCTAGTCATCAGCCATCAGTGTTCAATAGCCTGATCTGTTCTGAGCTTTGTTATATCCTGAGAACCTATACCTGCAAAACATTGGGCCTCATGCAAGAACATTTTCGTGTTCCTATCTTAAATTTCTCTTACTTTTTTTTGGTAAGAAGGGCTCGTAAGAACACACCACGTCAGACTCAACAAATGCTCGTAACTTCTGATAACTGTGTATGTGCACGAGGCTTGTAAATTAGCATAATTAATGCCCCAATAATACCATATATGGCTGTGCTCCCTGCCCCAAATGTCAGTGTTCTTTCATGAAAATGGCATCAGAGAGAAAAAAGGAGCTGCTTTCAGAGACCCATAAAGTAAAGTCTTGTCATTTTAACAGCATCAGCAGTGAAATTAAAAGACCTGCTAAAGCAAAGAAACGGGGAGAAATGTCTCAATATGAAAATGACTTGAGAGAAAAGAAACAACTCGCCAAAGCAAAGGGCGATCGATGATTACAGCAGGAGGAGAGGGCTGACGGGAAGTTTTCAGCGCAGAGAAAGATGACAGAATAAGTGAGGATGTTCGCCTGGGCAGAGACTTTATAAACCTGCGTGTGCAGATGTACGACCAATACACCTGACAGCAGGTAGTAATAGATCATTGAATTGAATGACGAGAGGCTTTATATGTCAATTTGCAATTACATTATAATTTGAAATGTAGTCCAACATGATAATTTTTTTAAAGTCAAAATATCTTCAAACTAATGAAATATGCAGTCATTAGTGGAAAAACTTCAGTTTGGCTAACAGCAGACTGACTACACATGACCCCACAACACGTCTGGACCACTTGTAAATTGTGTTTGTGTCTGAAAGAAAATTAAAAATACAAGAAAACTGATTAATCCAACCAGTTCTCTTAAATCACTCGTACACACCACTTAAAATCAAATCTGTTCATATGAGTGGTTCTTGCATGAGGCCAGTTGGATTAAAACAAATGTGGAGACACTAGCATACTTTAGGATGACTGATGGGGGCTGCGATACCTACATGTATCCCCCATAACCCTGGAGACACCCGGGCAAAGCGCTGCCGTCACGTAAAATTCTGGAGCGAGCAGCAGCCTGGCTGGACACACCGTGAGCTCATTTCTCAGCACCAGCCACCAAGACATTCTGCTTCTCTGCTGTTTTCTAATCACCGATCTTTGTAATACACTCATGAATTTAGAGCTTTTTTTGGTGTTCCTGGATAAAAAGGGGACCACTGAGGGGGCTTCCTTCCTTCCAAATATGTGGAATAAGTACAAAATTTCACAAAAACACAAGCACAAACAGCAGTGATACTGTCTCTAATAACCTTTAGTGGATGGACAGTTGGGGAAAATATTGGGGGAACTAAAATTCCAGAACAGCAGGGAGAGCATGGGATGCATACTTCATCATTTATCAGAATCAGATAATTTATATCATTTATAATATATCATTTATATCATTTATAGTAGATTATCAGTGTGTTGTAATGCCTGATTTTTTCTATATACTGTGTGGCTAAAATACTTCTGTGCACAGCAGTTACATTGCTTAGTTTTCGTGCTGGTAGGATCGATATTATACGAGTGATATTGATAAGCACCCTATACAAACTACCCTTTTAATCCCCAAGGGGAATTCATTTGTCTGTAGTAGTCTCATCTATTAGTATAAGAATTATAGAGTCTGATGGCAGTTGGTATGAAGATCTTCTGTATCTCTCTGTCCTACAACGAAGAGAGAGGAGCCTTCCACCACCATTATTTCTTTGGTCCATCAAGGTGTTATCCAATACATCCACAAGAAGGCCCTGGTCAGATCTATACGTTATAATACTGTACCCTGTGTGAAAGAAGCAAAAGCAGAGGCAGCGTTGTAGACAACAGCAGCCTGCGTCACCAGTAAACAAATGTCATTTCCAACACTTTTGGATTTTAAAAACCTCTTCAGTGTGTACTGAATGTGAGATGGTTTGGAGCTGGAGTTAAAACATAGTACAAACATATATAAATTTAAATAGATGTACAAAAAAAAAAAAAAATGACTGTTTGAATTTGATCTTACTAACATGGATGGATACTTGTGATTGTACTGTGAATTAGAATATTTGTTATGAACTGTTGTACATGAAATTGGGATAGGTGTTTGTAGTTATGCTGTATTGGGTTGTATATGGAATTGGGACAGTTGTTTTTGTTTATTTATACTGAATTGGGTTTTATATAGAATTAGTAGAGCTGAGTAGATAATTAGTTAAAAAAGACAGTAGGAATAAACAAGTTCATACTTCTTCCTACTCATCTTCAAACAAATTAAACAGGAATTCATTTGTGTTGCTTGAGTATTTGCTATTTGCTGTTTTCTAAGTTTATTGTTTATTCTGTTTGTTTTTTTATTTCTCAGTTTTTCATTTATTTCTATTATTTTACTAACTGTGGTTGTGTTTCTCTTCATCTATTGGCTGCACTGCTACACTGCCCACAAGACTACCAGAGGTATTGTTCCATTTTGTCTCTATCTGTACGGATATATGGACAAAATGAACCCAGAATACAGTCAGAATGCTCCGTTCATAATCATATGTGTATCTGAGAACATAAATGAGTCTCAGCTTCATAGGGAGTGTGTCTTGTATGTATAATGTAGGACTTCTGTGCTACAGGTAGCAATGAGGTGCACTTATCACCTAAATATTCTGCTATAACTCATCAACAAGCTCAGTGTGTGTGTGTGTGTGTGTGTGTGCTGTCTCTTT
>JAJHUR010097527.1:0-14653 GCA_027495735.1 Lutjanus campechanus
TATCGTCTGCAT
This sequence comes from Lutjanus campechanus, assembly GCA_027495735.1. Lineage (NCBI taxonomy): Eukaryota > Metazoa > Chordata > Actinopteri > Lutjaniformes > Lutjanidae > Lutjanus > Lutjanus campechanus. The sequence goes on from JAJHUR010097527.1 coordinate 13, forward strand.
AGAAACATTATCGTCCTTAATGATCTGTCCAAGCAGGAGCATATAAAGGTTGAATAATAAAGGGTCTAAGATTGATCTCTGAGGGACACCACAAGTCAAAGGTGCTGTTGAGGCCGTCAACTTCCTCCCTTGCAGGAAACTCACTGTTTCATGGGAACTTTAAGTTTTGTACGTTAAACGGTTTCACACAGGCCATGAACATTTCTCTCCTGGGTGAAAGTCTGGATGTGTTTGACTCTTCTGTCCTTCCTTTGCAGAGGAAACTATGTCACCTGACTTCCTCCTTTTGTCCGTCATAATTACTAAGATTCAGGATTAAAAAAACAGAAAATTTGTTCACAAACAACATAAAAAGATGCACGCATGAAGGAAGGCAAGAAAAATTAGAGAGAGAGATGTTTGCAAAGCTGCACTAAAAGCAGTGACGGTGTGTTTGGCCTTGTTTAAAATAGATGCATCAGTGGGAGTGATGGAGTTTTTGTAAATTCTCTTTTTGACCAGAGGTGCTCTGAAGCGTCAGCCTGATGGAAGTGGTTTAAAAGAGCGCTGAAGGGTTGTTAAGGGTCCTTAGTGGTGGAGTTTCTTTTTACTGAGTGTCTGTAAAGGTCTGAGGGTTGGTTTCGAGTGGTGCCAGTGATTTCTGATGATTTTTGCAAGTTTTTTTTTTTTGCTTTTGCTTTTTCTTTTCTCTGTGAGGATGCAAGGTTGAATGTGAGGACTGACTTTGAAGAGTGGCCGGTAGGTTGCTGTTAAAATGTTCTGTCAGAAATTCAACCTTTCGGCCGCCTCAGGAGACAGGTGACAGGTGTGACAGATGGTTATTGACCTCGGTGTCCAGGTACTAAAAGATCTTGTCCTGTTCCAACCTAAGCTGCTGCTTTACAGAGAACATGAAATATGCAACAAGACAAAAGAGACATATGGCGAAAAAGACTGCACTAAAGACTGCAGTAAAGAAGTTGAATCACTTCTTCTACTTGACTAAAGATGTTGAAGAATCTTTGGGGCAAAATGCTGAACCCCAAACTGCCCCTGAAGCCACGGCCATCGACGGACAAATGTGTGTGATTGGTCGGTTTCGGAGCTGAAGCACTTTGCACAGCAGCCTCTGCCGTCAGTGTGTGAATGTGTGTGTCAATGGGTGAAAAGTGTCATGTGTTATAAAAGCACTCTGAGTGGTCGTAGGACGAGAAAAACACTATAAATGCAGCCCATTTACCGTTTACTCCCTGTTTACTTCGTTCCTCCCGTCTGAATCATTCTTCTGTCGTTCGCTCCTTCATGTCAGTTTGTCACCTCGTTACCTTCACCTGGTCTCCTCACCTGCAGCTCACTGCCTCGTTACTCCCTCAGCGTGGATCTCTGAAGCTTCCTCAGCCTGATCCTGATCCATCTGAGACAGTTCTGATGTGACCCCGTTTACTGGATTAAACCTCGTGAACTTTGACTTCTCACCTGATGACGTGCTCGTGGGTTCTCACCTGTTCTGTGTTACACTCCTGCATCGTGAAACCTTCTGCAACCGTAATGTTGTGTAAGACTTAAATAAAACAAAAACGTTTTGACCTTCATTCAATTTAATGAAGTTCAAAGTCAAGATATTTAACGTTCAAACTGATTAACTTTTTTAGATTTTTGTGAATATACAGATTCTGAATTTGATGCCTGCAACATGAACCAAATAAGTCGGGACAAGTGCAATTAATTAATTATAATAAGAAGCCAAAACTTAAAACTTAAAATATTTTTTATTCTTAAAATTAATAAGTTCTGCGTTTGAGTTTTGCATCAAACTCAAACTCTCAAAACTTTTAGAAAGTTTTGAAATAAACTGAACAAAGTTTTGCCGACCTGTAATCTCGTGTTGAGATCATTTACTTTCCCTCTTTAGATAAAATTGAATCTTGTGAGTTTTAGAAACCTGTTTGTTGACAGTGACCCATGAACCTGATTCGTCTTTATTTGGATGCTTGAAAATTCAATTTAAAACAATCTCAACAAAACGTTATTAGTTGGTAAAACTTTTTCAAAACTTGAGTCAAGTTTTCTCAACTTTTTTGAGAGGTGTGAATAAAAATTCTTGTTGCATTTACTGAAAATATTTGCGTTGTCTTAATCAAATATTTAAATTGAACTCCAATCAAAGCGTACATGTAAAACACAGCCTCAATTTTTTAAGTCTTGCTAACTTATTTGGGTTCACAGTGTGTTTCTGATTAAACAAAGTTTATCGGTCTTCAGTTGAATTTAGGTCAAATCATTTTTGCGAATCATTGCATTTTTGTTTTTGTTTACACAAAGTCCCACCTCTTTTGTAACTGGGTTTGTATAATCATCATTAAAAACCATTTCATATAACTTCTCCTGGACCATCAAATTAAAGTGAAACCCATGACTGACGTCATTATATAGGCTGAGTTTCTCTCAGCAGCTCGACTCCGATCGACTCCTCAGTTCAAACTAATCAGGCTGCGGCTCGGGGAGGAAATTGTCGCTCCTTTCATCAGCAGCTCTCAGGTTCAGCGTGGGGTTCAGTTCAGCCTCCGGGCGCTCCATTTTCCCGTAAAGAACTCAATCGAAGAAAAAAAATAATAATTACAAGATGAAATGTGTGATTGCAGCACTGACAGCTTTTTTTATTTCCCCCACTTTTCCATTTCAGACAAATCAAAGCCAGACAGTCGACGCCGTTCAGCTCCTGACGCAGGAATCATAAACCTTCAGTAGCTTCATCTGAAACCTCACGCTGTCATTCAGAACCCAGATGGAGAACATCCTTTGTCTCAGGTGTTCCTCTTATCCACTCTGAGTCAAAAGGGGGAAAATCCAGTGAGTGATTTTTTCTAATAGGAAGATTTAATCTGACAAGTTTCATTTCACTGTTTCTCGAACAATCAGCACCTGAAAAGACAACAGATAGTGAAAATCCAGAAGGACAACGTGGTCGTATTTCATGATAAATAACATATTTGAGAACCAATTAGCCTCTTAGAGGCAACAGCTAACGTTAGCATTCAACCACTTCCTAGCTAACGTCACGTTTGATAGTGGTGCACAATATTATGTTAATATTTCAGAAGTCATTTAAGCTTTTCCTATTGTATTGTGTAAGACTATCAAATGGTAACGTTAGCTAGGAAGTGGTTAATGCTAATGTTAGCTGTTGGCTAACAGAGCTAATAGGTTATCTTATGTGTTGTTTTATCTTGAAATATGACCCCATATTCCTCCAGATTTTCACCATCCATTGTCTTTGTTGTGACTGTAACAGCCCACGAGCTATTTAGTTCACAATCTCACAAGCTAGTTAGCTTACAAGCTAACGGTTAGCAGCACCTTCCAAATCTCTGCTGTATCGGTGGCTAAAGCTGTTAGCTAATGCTAACGTTATGGTAAAACTCCTGCGTCTCAGAGGCGAAGGCAAACTCGCATTCAGCATCTAAAATTGTCTCCGTCAGATCTTGCTTCTGACATTTTTCCGTCACTGCTGATTTTCTTCTTCTTCTTCTCCTCATAAATTAGCTGTATTCCTAAATTATATTGAACACATCCAGTCACACAACACAACTTTGATATAACAACTTTTATTTATTTTGCTGAGAGAAGATCTGCAGCCGTTAAATCTTTATTTTCATAATAACAGAAACATTACAGCAACATTATTGTTTTTTATTTCTCTGTCTTCTCCTTCATGTGTTTAATTTAGCAAACTGTCACGGCTTGTTGCCACAAAACCTATAAATTTTTTTATTTGTACTTAATTTTTATTTATTTTTCAGGCAGAAATAAAAGTTTGATAGTTGGACAGTTGTCTCCTCTCTGTGCTCTGGCCTGCTTGTGAACATTTAAATTTGTTTTATTTTGTCATATTGAAAAATTATGATCCACAATAGTATCACTATTATTTATTAAGCCAATTGTTGTTTATTAGAGACCATATTTGAGCACATTTTGAACAGTTACTGGTCCAGAAAACATCAAACCAACACTGCTGTCACTCTTTTTTATCATGACTAAAAAAAAAACCTGAAAATGTTGATTTTTGGCCTCACTTGAGCCGTTCACCACCTCGCCGAGCTAAAAGCCGTCTCTGTTTTTCTCCACTCTTGAAAGCAGCTGTAACGTCACCTGGAAACCTCCTGTTACGTAACGTGTTTTTTTCTCTAAATGCAAACAGAGACAAACAGTCTGTCGGAGCAGAAAACAGTCGCACATCACGAGGAACAACGTTTATCTGTCGTTTACAACAAGTGCAATATATATATTTGAACAATATATAACAGAATACGTTACACTGATAAAAACATCTTTACAACAACAACAACAAACATTTTAAAGAAGCCTCACGAGCCAAAAAGAAGAATATTCACAGGGTTACATTATTTATGCTGAACAAAGTGCAACTGTAATTACAATTAATGCACATTAAACATATTTGTTACGCTCTCCTTCATTTAATAGCCAACGTGACCGATGATGATGTGAATAAACTCACATTAGCTTTAATATGACTTTGGTTCGGCAGCTCAGGACGTTCAGATCACAAACCGAGAACAGAGCTGAAACAATCAGGCGACTAATCAACCAGCTGATAAACAGGAAATCAATCAAACAATCCTCATTAGAGTTTAATCGTTAAAGTCATTCTGAAATGAATATGACCCCTGGTTCACGCGTCTCGTGTGCAAATATGGTGGAACAGAACAAACTGTTACGTAAACTTTTCCACCGTTTTCTGACATTAAATCGACCAAATAAGAGGAAGATTAACTGACAATGAAAATAGTTCTTAGTACCTTTCAAATGTGTGGTGACGGTTCTGTAAAACATTTACTTATGTGAATATTTGGATAGTTTGACCGTGAGTACACGAGTCTACGCACCAATCTGATATCAACGTTAAAAATGGTCAAGAACCCAGAAATCAAAGCTATAAATGGTTGAGAACCCAAATATCAAAGCTAAAAATGTCATTCTGAAACAAATATGACCCCTGGTTCCTGCTTCTTGTGCAAATATTTGCTGATTTTCTTTTTCTCCTGCGTGACACTGAATCGATGGTGAGACAAAACAAACTGTTCTGAAAATGTAAACTTACAAACTTGTGAACAGAAAATAAGAAACGAGAAAATAAGTGACAATGAAAATAGTTTAGTACCTTTCAAATGTGTGTATTTTCATTTTTGTGAATGTGTGTGTGATTAAATTAAATTAAAAAATATTTGGATGGACACAGTGCAGTCACAGGTTTTTTGGATTTCTCTTTTTCTCACACCAGGAATCAGAAAATGCTGTCAAAAAAAAAGAAAAAAAATCAATTTTCACCATGTTTTTAGGAATAAAATGTTCCATAAATCAGGCTATGAATGATGCATGAACAAACCCCGTGTGAAACCCTTCAGAATATAAACTGGAATAAAACTGTGAAGTTTGGTTTAAGGACGTGCGACTTAAGTTCCAGACATTTTACAAGATTCTGCAGGTGAACAGGGCACAAAAAAATGAATTAATAAATATTACCACCACATTTTCCCAGTTAATTACTTAGATTATGATAATTATTGTTACAGGTTTTCTGAAAAATCTTTGTTTAATGCAAATTATCATCTGAATGTTTTCTTATCACGAGTCTGAAAGAAGAAAAACTGAGAAAAATCACAAAATGAACCAGCGCATGAAAATAAAAATCTGTTCTGAGTCTTTAGGTGTCACAGACTACAAGATCTGATCTGACCAGCTCGGTTCCATCAGTCGTCAACATGTCCAAGAACCTTTTTATATCCCAAGAGTTTTATCTAGAACCCAACCAGGGGTTCTACGAAGAACTCCAAGGGTTTTGTCTAGAGCACAGTCAAGGGGTTCTACCGAGAACCTTTTTTAAAAAAATATTCTATGTGTTTTATCTAAAACTTACCCAGGGGGTTCTTCCGAAAAAACTTTGATGGTATGAAGAACCTTGATGAAAGAGTTCAAGGAAGAATTCTTTTTTTCCAACATGGGTTCACTGAAACGCTTAGAACCCTCGATAAACCCTGTCCTCAAATAAGGCTTTTTTTTTAGAAGCAAATGGTTCTGGGTAGAACCTCAGCCGTAACCTGACAGTAGTTCACTCTCTGACTGTGATCTCAAAGTGGACAAGAGACTTGAGCACCAGGATTTATAGAACGGTGAAGTCACGACCCGTCCGATGTTCCCCGTGGAACCTTATTTTGGAAAAAATATGACCTGTGGTTTATGACGAGAGACAAATCATTTTTTGTTCCGTTTGAACTGTGTCACAATTTACATGTAAGATGTTTGTCAATTTAAAAGAGAATTTTAAAAGACAAGAACGTTCAGATACTGAATGCAAAGATGCTAAAAAGGGTTAAAAACCCAATTATTAATGTAAAAAATAGTTAAGAACCAAAATATCAACACTAAAAATGGTTAAGAACCCAGATGACAAAGCTAAAAAGGGTTAAGAACCCAATTATTAACATAAAAATGGTTAAGAACCTAGATATCAACATTAAAAACAGTTAAGAACCCAGATACAATGCTAAAAAGGGTGAAGAACCCAGTTATTAATGTAAAAAAATGGTTACGAACCCACACAGCAGTGCTAAAAAGGATTAGGAACCCAGTTCTTATCAAAAAAAATGGTTAAGAACCCAAGATACCAACACTAAAAATGGTTGAGAACCCAAATATTAGCATAAAAAATTGTGAAGGATACAAATAACGCTAAAAAACCCAAAAGGTTGAGAACCCAGATATCAACGCTGGGATCAAAAATTCATTCATCTCTCGCCGTTGACGACAGTTCGTATTTTTTTCCGTCACCTCTCAATCGGAGAACCGAGCAAAAAGAGGCGGGACTCCGGGCGGGTAAATGGTGTATTTGGGTTTTCAGCAGCTTTAAGATTCGTCTCTTCGTCTCTGTCAACAGCAGCTGACTCAGACTGGAACAGAACCACCAACAGAACCTGGAACAAACCAACTCGGTTCCATCAGTCACCACACACGCATTAGATTTAAAGAACGTCAGCGTAGCACCAGGATTTATGGATATAAAAACATGTATTCTGCAGCAGTTTCTCAGTGTGAACAGAAGAACGTTTTTAATTCTGCAAGCGGTTAAATTCTAGCAAAGAACCCAGTGAGGAACGTCATGCTAACGGCTAAAGTTTGACTGAATTTGTTCTGACTCCAAAATCTCCAACCTGACAGACTGAAAACACACTCTCAGAAATAAAGGTGCTCACTAGAACCATACAGGGTTCCTCAGCTTGTCCCCACCCTTTTTGGTACCTTTTATAGACTTTCCACTTGGAACCCTCTCAGAAAGTTCTACCGGGAACCAAACATAAAGGGTTATACCTCGAACCATGTGTGAAAGGATCCACCCAGAATCCCCAGTGAGAGGTTACTTAAGAGAACCCTTCTTTGGTGTAATGGTTCCACCCAGAATGCTCTTCGGGGGTTCTATCCAGAACTGTTCCACCTTCTATGGTTGCTAACAAGAACCCATCCAGGGGGTTCTTTCAAGAACCTTTTTTATCTACCAATGTTTTTTTTTTCTAGAACACAGTCTGGGGAATTTACCAAGAACCTTTTTGTATTCCAAGTGTTTTATATAGAACCCATCAAGGGAATACTACCAAGAACCTTTTTGTCTTCCAAGGGTTTTGTTCAGAACATACTCAGGGGGGTTCTACCACGAACCTTTATGTATTCCAAGGGTTTTTATCTAGCACCAACCAAGGGGGTTCTACCGAGAACCTTTTTGATAGTCCAGGGGTTTTATGTACAACCCATCCAGGGATTCTTCTAAGAATCCTCTTGTATTCCAAGGGTTTTAACCGGAACACTGTCAGGAGGTTCCACCGAGAACCTTTTTAGATTCCAAGGGCCTTATCAAGAACATAGTCAGGGATTCTATCTGGGACTCTTTTGTATTCCTAGAGTTTTATCCAGAACCCACCCTGGGGGTTCTACTGAGAACCCCTGTATGGTAGAAAGAACCTTTGACGAAAGAGTTCAAGGATTTCAACAATCCCCACCAAAGAACTCTTTTTTTTCTAAAAGTGCAACCCTTAGAACCCTTGAGAAACCCTGAAAGGCTTCCTCAGAATGAAATGGTTCAGGGTAGAACCTCAGCCCCTCAGGTAGAACCCTTTGGGAACCCTTATTTCTCAGAGTGTGGTTATTAAAACTGTTTTTCTAACAGCCGTGCGAACACAAACAGACCAACACCAGAAGTTGCCATGAAGTAAACGTTTCCACTCTGGATCGGACCAAAGAAAACAAACCGCACCCTCGGGTGAGATCATCCCTCCCCCGCCGCCACACACCAGCAGAGTTAAGACCAATTCATGTGTTCTGCGTCGTCACAGATCGTGTTCCCGGGCGGTCAGGACACAGGCGGGCACTGCGGGCAGGTTTTGGGGGCGGGGTTGAGGTCTCTGAAGGGCTCGGACAGGCGGGGGCCCTGCAGGCGGGACAGCAGCGTGGTCCGGCGGATGCTGCTGTCCGAGTCGTGGTGGGAGAACTTGTTCCTCAGCGAGCGGCAGCACGGCAGGCTGCCGGCGAAGTCGGAGAGGAGGTGTCCGCTGAAGATCATGTAGATCCAGGGGTTGCAGCAGCTGTTGAGGCTGGCGAGCAGGGCGGAGAGCGTGACGATGGCGTTCTCCGAGTCTGACAGGAAAAAACAGAGAGACACAGATTTATGAGGCACGCTCCGAGATGTCAACATCTAATCTGAGGTGTTTACGTTTTCTCTGGAGGGAGTCGATCTGTAGCTGTGAGTCACAGACCTGACTGATAAATGTTTACTCTCGCCTCCAGACCCCGTTTGAGCCTCTGCTTCCCCTCCTACACGCCATAAATTCTTAGAAACAAGGGTTCCAAAAGAGTTATTCCTCAGTTTCTACCCAGAACCGTTTGCTTTTGAAGAAAGGGTTTGTCAAGAGTTCTTTGTAGGACAAAGGCTGCGTTTCACAAATAAGGATTCATTTTTAAATCAAATTAAATCGTTAAACTTTAAATTTCATTGCACCAAACTTTTAAACTAGCTTTTAATTAAGAAAGATTCGATTTAAACTCCTCTTTAAACCTCAGTTTAGTTTTTACTCTAAACTGAGATTAAATTTAATTGGCTTCACCAAAAATTTAAGTTTACACTTCAGGAGGATTAACCTTCAAAATGGCTGCCTTCGAGCAAAATATTTCTTTAATAAGTCATCATGAGCAGGACAACTAACCAACTGTTTAGCTAGCAAACAATGTAACATTTTGTTTTTAACTAGCTCGCTACAATAAAACTTTTTTTAATTAGCTAGCAAACAATAAAACTTATTTTGTTGTGACTCTTTAGATAACTAGCTACAATATGACTTTTCTTTTTTTTTTACTTAGCTAGAAATCATAACCTTTCTAACTTTTTAGCTAACAAACAATGTAACATTTCATTTTCTAACAAATAAAACTTTTTAGCTAGCTAGCAAAAATATATATTTTCTTTTTTGCTAGTGAGCAAACGCTAATGTTTTATTTTTGTTAGATAGCTTGCAAACAATATAACATTTTTTTTTTAGATAGCTAGTAAACAATAAAACTTCTTTTGTTTCTACTTTAGCTAGATACAATATAACAGCTAGTAAACATAGCTTTTCTAACCTTTTAGCTAGCAAACAATATAACATTTTATTTTCTATGTTAGATAGCTGGCAAAGAAAACTTTTTAGCTAGCTAGCAATTTTTTTTCCTTTTTGCTAGCTAGCAAACGCTAATGTTTTATTCTTTGTTAGACAGCTTGCAAAAAAAGCTGGTAACTTTTTTAGCTAACTTGCAAACACTAGAAGGTTTCTTTCCTTTCTAGCTAGCCCGCAAACATTACTACTTTTTAAAAATACTTTTTAGCAAACTAGCAAACAAACAATGCAATGATTTGCTAAGGAATATAGAGAAGTCAAATTTTAATGGTCTTCCTTCTCTTTTTTACTGACTCTGCCCCACCAGCACTTTGATTAATTTTCACTTATTTGCTTATTTTATTCTTGGTAAGCAAACGTCTCCGTATTGATTAAACTCTGTTTAATTTCGGTTTCAATCAATAAACATGACTTAAGAGATATTCAGATTTTTTTTTTTCTACACTCTCCATCTCCGGGGGTCAGTGAAGCCCACACACAGGCAGTCGAGCTCGGTGCATTTCTGTCTTAAGTGTTTCCGAGTGTCGCCGGATGTTTCCCCTCTTTACACACACTTGTTTTTATTATTTGCTGCACATGTTGAAATCATTTCTAGAAAAATACTTAAGACTGTTTAGCTAACGGAGGCTACCTGCTGCCTGAGCCATCGTGATGATGCACCAAAATGAGGCTGTAGACTGAAATCTGCACCGTGGTTCAGTCCGCTCAAACCTTTGGATCAAACCTTTGGAATATAAAGGGGTTCTCAGTAGAACCCTCTGGGTGGGTTCAAGGTAAAATTCTTGGAATATAAAAACATTCTTGGCAGACCACCCTGGGTTCTTCTTAGCACCCTTAGAAGGTGGAAATATTCTGGCTGGAACTCCTAGAGAGGGTTCTGTGTGGAACCATTGTACCATAGAAGGGTTCTCCACTAGAACCTCTCATAGGTGGTTCTTGGTAAAACTTCTCACAGACGGTTGTAGGTGTTAATCTTTATATTGAGTTTTAAGTAGAACTCTCTGAAAGGGTTGCAAGTGGAACCTTTATAAAAGGTTCTACCAGAAATCCAAGGGCAGAAGAACCTTATGGTTCTAGTCAGCACCTTTATTTCTAAGAGTGTAAATTCCTCAGGTCTTAAACTGTTGACTTTAAGTAGATTATAATAAAATCCAACATGTTTGTCGGTTGTGGTTCTTCTCTTTATAATCCTGATGGGATCTGTGGTGCTGAATCGTTCTATAGTTGTGTTCCATAGTTCTACTGAAGGATCCTCACTGAGAAACTGTCACAGCAAACAGAACTGAATGTTTCTGAGTCTTGAATAAATTCTGACCAACACTTTTTGGCTCGAAGCTGCTGCTGCTGCTCCACACGTCCAGTTCTGACTGTTTTTATGCCTAAAAAGGAGGCAGTGTTCCTCTGAGAACGTTCTCCTGTCAGGTTCAAAAAGCCTCTGAGAGCAGGACTCGGACCACCACGAGTCTGTAAAAAACGCTCTGTGGAGCCGTAATGAAATTCTTCAGGTGGGCGAGCAGCTTTTTACAGACTGTGAGGCTGCACACGATCTGAACTTTTCAATTTATTCTTTAGAAAAGTTTGGACACATTCAAAGTTTCACGCTGAAATATTTCCACTTTTCTTTTTTTTATCTTCCAGATCTGATTCTATTACCTGAACTTTTTATCAGTCAAACCAGCTGTATACTGCCGACCCCTTAAACCCTGAGAAAAACATGAACAAACACAGAGAATAAACACGTTGAACAGGACTTTATCATCCTGAGGAGGAAAATAAAGTGAACAGGATGCTGTTAGGAAGTCGGAAGGTCCTGATTAGGGGTTTAAAAATCACGTGGTATCGAGCCTGTGTTCACTGATACCAGCATTTATCGGAAGAATATTCAAACACTGTTATCATATCAGAACACACCAACAATTTTTATGTATTTTAACTGCTTTGAAATAGAGAAAATATTGTTCCAAAGATTTATGAATGCGGATATTTGGCTTTAACTAAAACTCTGACGTGAGATGTTATGCAGCCGCCCGCCTCTGGAGGGCGCTGCAGCTCCGTCAGACGGCAGCTCCACGCTCCCTGCGCTAACGCACAGATGTTTTAGCAAAGCGGGACAGATGTCAGCTCGTAAACGGCGCCGTTGGTCAGTTTTATCCAGAAAATTAAAATCGGGTCGACCGGAGCGATTCGTAACCGCATCCTGCTGCTGTTAGCGGCTAACGATTATTATAGGTTATTTAAGAATGTGATTAAAGGCCTCACATGACTCTTATCCACAAAATATTATTTGCAGACAATGTTTAACATGATCAATTAATAAATTGTGCTGTTTTGTTACTTTTGGACGAGTCAAATAGTCAATTAAAATTTCTGTTTAATTTACAAGGAACTTTCATACTGGAGAACATATATAGACTGATGTAGCTGTGATTGGTCAATATCTGGTATTATATCAATATTGATATTATTATTCAATTATTAAATAATTAAATTAACTGCCAACTATTTTTTTTTAAAGAAAAAAGTAAAGATTCTCTGATTTCAGCTTCTTAAATGTGAATATTTTCTGGTTTCTTTACTCTTGTCTGACAGTAAACTGAATATTTTTGAGTTTTGGACATTTGAAGATGTCTGATCGACATTTTTCACCATTTTCTGACATTTTATGGACCGAACAACGAATTGATTTATCAAGAAAATGATCAACAGATCAACTGATAATAAGAATGATTGTAGCAGCAGTATGGTACTGTACACTTGACTTCATTTTAAGAAGACACAAGACCAGAAAAAAATGGAATTGTTGCCTTAATTGTTCTATGAGTTTGGTCTGGTTGTTTATATTTATTAAAGGGACAGTTCACCCCAAAACTCACCCCTGGTCTGTACTGGTATTTATCCATCTAGATAGTTTTGGTGTGAGATGTCTGCCTTCTCTCCAATGTAATGGAACTAGATGGTTCTCATTTTCTACTAGAAAGAAAGTAGTTCCAACATGAACATGAGTACCATTTAGTTAAGTTATATTGGAGAGAAGTCAGACATCTCACAGCAAAACGTTCTAGATGGATAAACAGAACTACAGGTATAAGAGGGAAAGTATATATTTTTGATTTTGGGGTGAACTGTCCCTTTAGAGCAGGTGTCCTCCTCACAGCAGGTGACTCACCGTCCCAGGAGAAGGTCTCGTCCCACACCGACCACATCTGCACGGTGAAGAACGGCGCCCAGCAGACCACGTACGCCACCACGATCACGAAGGTCATCTTCACCGTGCGTAATTTGGCGCGCGAGATGGTGCTGACGCTGCTCACCGAGTTCCGGCCCAGGATGCCGCTCTTCGTCGCCTCCGCCACCGCTCCCACGCTCCTCTTGCGGGTCTTGTACTTGAGGTTCCTCCAGATGGTTCTGCAGATGAACCCGTAGCAGAACACGAGCACGGCCACGGGCACGACGAAGATCCCGGCGGTGATCCAGGTGATGTAGGCGCGCAGCCCCCACGGCTCCACGAAGTGACCCCAGCAGTCGTAGACGGCGGATCCGGGTCGCACCTCGCTCAGGGAGAAGATGAAGTACTGCGGGCAGCTGAGCGCGAGGCTCACCAGCCACGTGGAGCCGATCATGATGTGCGCGCGCTGCGTCGGCTGCTGGAGCGTCTGCAGCGGGTGGCAGATGGCGATGTAGCGGTCCAGTGTCATCATCACCATCATGTAGGTGGAGGCGAACATGCCGAGGACCTGCAGGTGCTTCACGATGCGGCACAGCGGGTCCGGCCCGTAGAAGCGGAACGTGACCTCCCAGCACAGCTGCGGCAACACCTGGAAGAAGGCCACCACCAGGTCCGCGAGGCTCAGGTGCTTCATGAACAGGTGCACGCGCGACGGCTTCCTGCGGGTGCGCTGCATGGCCAGCAGCACGCTCACGTTGCCCACCACCGCCGCCACGAACGCGAGGCTCAGCACGGTGATCTCCAGCTTGGCGACCTCCTCGTTCCGCCCGAACGGGTCGGTGTCGTTCCCGGCGGCCCCCGCGGCCGCAGCCTCCAGCTGCTCCTCGGAGCGGTTCGCGGCCGCGTCGGTGCCGTTGGAGGAGCTGTCCCAGGAGAACAGCATGATGGCGCACGGAGGTGGTGCCCCGGCCCGTGCGCTCCCGTCACCACCGGAGACTGAGGCGGTCAGGTCGGTTACTCCAACATCAGTGAGGCGGTCACCGGGCTGCACGTGGACACACGAGGAGAGGACCGCGAACAATCATAAACAAAAACTAAAATCCACAGTTGTTGTTGTTGTTCAAGCCGTGACGCGCAGAAACTCTCCGCTGCTGCAGATCAGATCAGATCAGCCGCTTTTAAAGGCTCCTGCCCCTCAGAGCAGAGACCACCCCCCCGAACACACACACTCAAAACACACACACACACACACACCTCAACCCTACATACACACACACACACTCCCCCCTCGTCCCTCCCACCCATTTAACACACAAGATAAAGTGGAGCCTGCAGAGAGAAATCTCTGCTGTATGGAGGACAACTTCTGCCAAAACAAAAAAATATCACCAAAATAAATCACAAGATTAAAAGTCACTTTTACTGAGTTACGAGGAAGAATTATGAGATTTAAAAAAGTCAAATTTATGAGATAAAATCCCTAAATAATCAGATTAAATGTCTAAATAATTAGATAAATTTAAAGTATGAGATAAAAACATCAAATTCATGAGATAAAAATCTAAATGAGATAAAAAGACATGAATATGAGATAAAAGCTAATAATTATGATAAAAGTAGAATTTACAAGATTAAAAAAGCTAAATTATAAGATTATTATTAATAGTCAAATATATGATAAATTTTGCTAAATTATGAAATAAAGACTTTTTATCTGATAATTATTATTGATCCTGGGTGTTTTTTTCTCTCAATAAACCCAAACTGATTTAAACTTTTT
>JAJHUR010097530.1:0-10587 GCA_027495735.1 Lutjanus campechanus
TGTGTGTGTGTAAGAGACAGGTGTGTGTGTGTGTGTGCGTGCGTGTGTGTGTGTGTGTGTGCGTGCGTGTTCCTGGAGGCTACTTAGATCCCATTAGAGCAGTTAGTCACGGTCATCACAGCGTGTCCAGAGGTCAACAACCTCGACATGAAACAGGAAGTAGTAATTCACAGTCAGTCAGTGGCAGCGTGTCCACAGAGAAGTTGTACACCTGTCAGACTCCACCTCCACCTCCACCTCCACCTCTCACTTCACTACGACACACAGAGCAGCTGCCTGTCGAAGCTGCACTGATTTTTGCTTCAGTTTGGATGTTTTCAGTCCACATGCAGACAGTTATGACCGCTCTGTATGTGGATGCGTCACAATGAATCCTATTTTTGTCACTTCCCTGTGCTCCCGTTGCGTCACTTACATCTTAGAATTGAGACATGTGGACGCCTTTTTCCTTGAATCTGTCATTACTCAGAAGTAATGAGGTTAATCTGATTAGAAGTGCTCTGCTGAATGTTGCTCCACATTTTTACTAAACACGTTCAATCAAACCTGAAACTGAAACGGCAGCTTTCGTCCGGTCGTGGCTCCGACTGCTGCAAATAAAAACCTGTGAAGAAGCCCAAAAATACTTGGAAAAGTAAAAGTTTGGCTTCATTGGGGCTAAAAGCTCTTAAGTTTATGATCTGAGTGAACAAGGCAGTAGTATGACGTGTTGGACCGTATCCAAAAGTGTGTTTGTGTTTGGAAAATCTGCTGCCATGTAGTCAAATTTTCATCCAAACAGGAATTTCCAGAAAAATAAAATGTTTCCATCCGTCCAGAGTTTTAGATAAATAGCTGGTGGTGCTAACTCTCCAGTTAGGTGCCATTAAACCATTTATATTTATAGCACTTTAAATATTATTTCATTTATACATTTTAATGTGTAGCATTTAAGTATTTACTTAGTTCCTTCCTGTCATTGTTTTGTGGGAACATGAGGAGTAGAGTTGTTGTGAGTTTGCTGTGAACCCTGACGCTGAATTTGCTGTTTACTGTTTTGCCATTTTGGTGATAATTAAAAGAAGATAAGAGGAGAAAGAAAGTGAAGTTTCGGTTTCTGTGGTTACCCACAGCCCGGAAGAACTTGAAAATAGTAACATCCAAGGAAAGAGGGCAACAAAACCCTTAAACCAGGCATGTCCAAACTATTCCATGATGGGCCATACGGCTGCAGGTTTTTGTTCCTACCAAGCCGGAGCACACCAGGCTCGACTCATTTAATGAGCTAATTTCAGCCTTCAAACAGCTAATTAGTCGAATCAGGTGTGCTGTTGGTTGGTTGGAGCAATAGCCTGCAGCCACTCGGCCCCTTTGTGGAATAGTTTGAACATGCCCGCCTTAAACGATGTGAAACCACGGGGAAAATGTGACGGAAATATGGTCTTTATTTGGTTTCATGTACATTTCCTGATTTAATTCATCTCGTTTCATCTCTACAGTGGAGGCTTCGCTGATGTTTCGGTCACATGCTTCATGTAAGTCATGATTTATTCACCACTCCTGTTTCAGTTTCACTTTATTGCATTTTGTTTTTTATTGATACAACAGCAAAAAAGTAAGAAAATGTGCATAAAAACAGGTGGACAGAAATGTTTTTTTAGAGACTGACGAGACCTAAAGAGGAGCGGAGACTGTAAACGATCTCCCATCACAGGTGATGATAATGTTGGACAGAAAAAGTGACAGAAATAGAAGAAAATCAAAAAATCTTACGGAGGCTTGCGTGAAGTTGGCACAGTTGTCCGACTATCTGCAAAGTTACAAAAATTCTGAGCTGATGGATCTGATGTGTACTTTGTTTTAAGGACTCTGGTGGATTCAGTGAGCTCACAGTGTGTCTCAGCAATGAGCAACAATGAGACGAGGAGTTTAACACTGAAAAGGGTGAGAATCATGAGGAGTGAAACAACTCATAAACCAGGTGACGTCAGTTTGCTTTGACTGTTAACGGGAGTCGTAAAACTGAGTAGGAGGGGGGGTACAGTGGTGTGTGTGTGTGTGTGTGTGTGTGTGTGTGTTTGGGGAGTCCCTCTGAGCTCCGATCCATCTGGAATCCACATCCAGGTCCAGCAGCAGCAGCAGCCTGTCACCCTGTCCTCTCCTCTCCTCTTCTGTCCTGTCCTGCGTGTCCCAACAAGTCCGCTGCTCGCTGCACATCAGATCAGATCATTGAGGTTCGCTGGTTTCCTCGTTTGAGCTTTGATGGTGACGCCGACGACAGGTGACGGGACCCAAGATTTACTGTCTGTGTGTTTTTCAGTGGAAAGAACAACAACAACAACAGCAACACTTGACAAAGACAGACTTCAACTAAACACTGGAGCTGAAAAAAAAAAAAAAGTTTAGCTGATTAATCTGTTGAGTCGATCAAGAGCAAATTAATCTCATGATTTATTTAACTTTACAGTTCACATCAGGTATTTTATTTTGGTTTATATCAGGACATATCTTTGTGGCTGATATTTAAAGTATTTGGACTCTTGAAACTGTTGTTGGGATCAAAATTTTATGGACTAAATTATGAAAATTAGCAGGATCAATTAGTGGAATTATTAATCAGTGGAATCAATTGTTGACGTTACAGGTGGGGATTTCCTCCTTTGTGCCAATAAAATCTTATCACATGAAAATCGATCAATTTATGGTCAAATTAAGAAGTCAGGACAAAGAGCCACTTTGACTGTTGCGTGAAATTATCTCAATATTTTACTTTTCTATCAAATAATATTGACTTACTCTCATTATTTTGACATTATATGTTATATTTTTGACTTTTAATCTCACAATCTTGTCTTTTTAACTCATTATTATCACTGTTAAACTCATAATTTTGACTTTTATCTCCTAATTGACTTTTTCCTCTCATAACTCTCATTAATTTTGAGGTTTTAAATGATCAAGTTTTTAATTTTTTTATGGCAGGAATCTGCTCACACAAATATAAATCCAACACAAATGCAGAAGATGTTCCCTCCCTGAACAACACACACAAACACGTAGCCCCTTAACAGCCTAATAAAAATATCCTGGGCTGGTCCCCGACACTATAAACTGATCTGGCATCAGTCCCTGGTGGGATATAGAGAGTTCTTATGAAATGTGAGACGTTCGCTGTAACACCGAGCAGACGGAAACGGGATTAAGAGCTTCAGCCAAACTCAAAAAAACCAGAGAAAATCTGGATTGAGGATGTGTTTGTTCTGCAGAACTACAGAACTCACTCTCCAGTTTCTGTCTAATACTTTTTAGTAAAAAATATATATATTTCTACAATTCAAGAAAGTGAGTTCTGTAACTGACTGACAGGGGAGCTAATTAAGTCTTCGGTTGACAGACTCTGTAGAATGGATCCTTTAGAATAGAAAAACTATTTGACCCCGAAAGTCTTCAGTACAGATTATTTTCTGGTTCTTCTCGCCCCAGTTTGTGCCTCTTATCAATGCACACTTGAGCGGCAGAGATGAAAAGTTTCTTTAAACCGGTCATTTTGAATCTTAAGAGTTTGCACTCAGGTTTTTTGATGCACAAACTGAAAATGAGCGTTAAAAACAGGTCGATGGAAACAGGCCTGATGTTCTGGAAGTATTTCCAGGATCCTCAAAGATTCTTAGAACAATCTGCATGAAAAAATCCGCTGAATGAATCAGGTGGTTGTGAGTATGAGCTGGATTTTGTTATAATGTTCGCTCCTTTCTCTGCACTGTAAAAGCAGAAAAGTTAAGAAAACTCCAAATTTCAAGGCAATCTTTGGTTGAAATAATTTTTCTTCTTTAGATAAACTTAAAGTTTGAATTTTAGAAACTCGAAACATCGTGTTTAAAAGTAAATTCATTGAAGTGGAAGTAAATGTTAATATTTTCAATTAAAACTACACTGTAAACCAAATAATAAATTAGCAGTGCTCCAAAAATTGAGACAATCAGTTGCCACTTTTTTTCAGTTTATAAACCCAAAAGTTGGAGGTTATCAGAGCTCAAATATTACATTTACTATTTGATTACAGTGAAGTTAAAATGATTGATTATGTCAAATAAAACATTTTCAGTAAATGCAACTTTCAGTCTCTTCTCTTATTGCCACAAGTTAATGGAAATAAATATATAAAATACTTTTTCCAATGATTAAAATGTATACAAATCATGTATAATTACGATTGTTTAATTGACACAAAGAATAAAAATTCTGCTGGAACTCAACATTTTAAAGTTAGTAGAACTTCTAAACAAATTTTAAGTTTTCACTACTTATTAACAATAATGAATTTGAACATTTGGTTTTAAGTGAAGACAAATCAGGTTCACAGCTCACAGTGACTGATTTTTAAGTTATTTTTTTGTTTTATTTTCTAAAACTCAAAGATCCAAGTTTATCTGAAGAAGTAAAGTAAATTATCTCAACTAAAGATCACAGGTCAGTAAAACAACTTCATTTTATCTCAAAACTCAGAAATCTACTGCAGTGCGTTGCCTTGAAACTTCTTTCGTCTAAACTATTTTCTTTTATAACGCGCTAGTTAATGTTTCCAACAAGCAAACCAGAAAATCAGACCGTAAACACACCTGAGCTTGTTGGTGTGAACCTGATATACTAAGTGACTCAGATTTTAGAGACACTGGACTCTCAGAAACAGACACAAAATCACATTTATACTCTTAATTAATTAATTAATTGCAGCTGTCATCAAAATCTCACATTGTTTTTGTGTTTCCAGTGAAAAACTGTCTAAAGATAAAATCTGTTGACTCCAAGTGAACTAGAATTCACACATTCTGCACAAAGCGAACCTCCCACACACCCAACAGCCAATGAAGAGACGTGTGTGGCTGATGCACGTTGGTGGTTTAAGAGGGGAAGGAGCAGGGTGGAGGAGTGGTTTTTCCAGGCATCACAACTCATAGCTTACGTAAACTTGCATGATTAGAATTTTGAGGAACCAGGGAGGGGTGCCGAGGCCGTCATACAACAACAAGAGAGAGAAACAAAGAATTTTTCTACTAATTAGCAAAAAACATAAAAAACAAACAGCAGATCAGGAGTGACTGTTCTGTAAGTTTGAAGGTTGGTTTTTAGTTTTTCAACAGTGAACATGTCAAACTGAAATCATGAAGGTTTTAAACAAGAAAACAGAGTATTTTGATTGCAAGTAAACAATCAGACCATATTTAAAGAAACTGCAAAGAAATTGAATCTGCAATTGTCATGAGCCAAGATAAATGTGCTTTGATATGCATATGAATCACAGTGTAAGTGGTTCTAAAACTAGATGTATGTTTATCTAACCTATAGCTGAAATGTAGAACTACATCAGACGGTCCGACAGCTGCCAAGCATTCAAAATATCTTCGCTTCAGACTTTTTTTTTTGGCTGGATTGTGATTGGTCTCTGCTTGGCCTTTATCCGGCCGCTGATTGGCCGCTCGCTCAGAATCCAAAAGCCTTCGGGCAGCGTTCCAGCCGCGAAGAGTCGGGTCCAGCGCCCGTCCTCATAGCTGCTTCTGAGGTTAAATATCTCACTGTGATGGAGGATTAGTACTGAGACAGTGATCAGGCTGACGGAGGAAACAAAACTCTGCTCTCTACCTTTTAAACTGACACCGAGTCATTTTCTGTATTTCACTTATACTGTAGTAAACAAATCTTGTGAAAAGACCAAAACAATGAACATATCGACTAACACGTTTTTAAAGCCTGTTATATCTTCTTCATCTGTTCCACAGAACTCAGCTGTTAAAAACACATCAGTGAGCCTCACTGTTACACTGCTGACATGTTCCTTCATCACTGTGAACACACACTGTACTTTATTTCGACTCAATCCCGCACACGCCGTCCTGCTGCCACAAATATTCACTACAGCACCCAGAGTGGATTAATCCGCTGCTGAAAATAGTTCCCAACAAAGACACCATTTACTCTATTACACTATCTTATTAAAAACTTTTATAAAAACTACAGTTAGCAGCTGTTATAGGGAATTATTTAGCTTTGTTAAAAAAAGAAACTTGACATTTGTGACCTATTTGAAAGATTTGTGTTTTCAGTATGAACCTATGAACCTTTCGGCTGGATTCCACCAGGTGAGGCTGTGCAGCTGATCGCTGCCATTCTACACAATGCTTGTGATTCCACCAGCAGTGCCTTGGCTCATCCCAGACGCAGCTCCGCTTCAAATACGCGCCGAGTCTATTTTTGATGGATGCCGCATCAGTCTGCACAGAGCAGATTGAAGACTGACACAGAAAAAGCAGAGAGCATCAGGTCCATTTTCAAAATAAAAGACCCTGCACTGACTCTTGATCATAAAAACTAAAACTAAACTGTTTAACTAAGTAGCCTACTTACCCATGGTAGCACCACAAAAAGCAAGCAAACTGGACCAAATCAACAAAATCTGAGCGAGTCAGGTGGGAAAAATGCGCCACTTCTGAAAGCTTCTGGCGGGGACATACAGCCGTGTGGAGGACGGATCAAAACCGTGGTGCAGACGTGGTTGCCGACAAAAGTCAGAAACGTATAAACTCATTACTGGTTTTGGTTTTTTCATGAGATTTTCACGACAACAAGAAAAATGTCAACTAATGTTATTCGTTTCCTTTAAGACACAGGTTCCGAACCTGGGGCCCAGTCCCCCTTTAGAGGGCTGCCAGAAATCACAGGGGGTCCCAAAGATTTTGTCTCCTCTGAGGTTGTCAAAAATAGATTTCCACATGAATAAAATCACAATTTATACAAAAATCTGTTCACAAAATTATATGAAAAGGCACATTTCTTTGCCCTCAATTAATCAATAGTAGGCTGTTTTGTAGGCCAAACCTCTGTGACCTCAAAGAATCATTATTGTTCTTTATGGCACAGATGAGTGTGGATAAGTTACTCTGTTGGGTTATTAAAAGAAAAAACGTCACAGTAAGCTTAAGAGACATTTACCGAAAGGTAAAGGTTTTTAAAAAATGATGTTTATTTGGGGCATTAATCACTTATTCTTTTGATGAAAGTTGTACATGTGTAAATAAAAGTAGGCAGGGCTCCAAGGAAAAAAGGTTGGGAACAACTGGTTTAAGTTAAATTTTACACTGATCGAGGAATAAAATAAAATAAAGCTTAGTTTAATTAAACAATTGTCAGAAACCTGCCTGAACGATATCTTGCCTGCACATATTCATACACAGTACCAGTCAAACTGCACTTTTTTTTTTATTTAAGTGGATTGTAATTTTTGCCCAAACTTTTGACTGGTGCTGTATATTCAAATATATTCAAAAATAAATTCCTCCTTATGTCTCAATACTTCCCCAAATTGAGCACATAGTGTCTCATACTGCATTTCTTGCAAAAAATGTAGTTTGTGGACAAAATTTACTTCATATAATGATGCAAAAAAAAAAAATTACTCCTGTGTCATTTCGTGCCACATGTTGCAGAAAACATACATTTGGAATCATTTTGAAACAGTGTCGTATCCTTTGTTTTATTCTTTAAAAACCTAAACAGAAACAAGGACAGCATCCTGCATCTTTGTGTCTTTATTTAAATGTAACAGTGCCACTCGGTCCCAATTTAATTTGCACTTTTCTTTTAGTAAAACGTGCACCGACTGTTGGAGAGAATCAAAGCGACACACACGATCAGTTATGCAGGAGCACTTTTTTCAGTTTCGACAATGTCGAGGTATTTTTGACTTTTTTGGAAGGCTGTCCTGTTGGGTTAAATTTTCTTTCTTTCTGATGTGGCCTGTCCTGTTGGAAATCATATTGAAAAAGGTTCCTTAACCAATAATAAACATGTTTTCCTTTTGTATCCACATTAAGACACTGTTGTTAAACCTGTAATCCACTGACTGCTGGTGAAAACGTTGTTCACGCGTTGATTTCTGTCACAATATTCCAGTTATTCCAAATTCATTTCTTTTCCGACAACACTAAAGTTGAAGAAGGCAGCACACATACTGTAAGATCTAAAATGTGCAAACATTAGCGTGTGAAATGTTTCAGTGAAGACATCTGTGTTGTTTTGTGAACATCGTCCCTGTCAAATAAATACAAATTTTCATATAATTTCTTTTAAGATGTGCAACACCTGGCAGGGATTGCATGAACAAAATTTAATTCTGGGACACATTTCAGTGACATTTTGTGCCACAAAATACATGTTTGAACTATTTAATTGTTATTATTTATTTGTTTGTTTGTTTCGGGATGTGAACTCTCTTGTATATTTGTGTATAAAACATTTTAACAGAGCTGGAAAACTTCTAAATCATGGCCATGCTGGCACCGACTCTGCTGCTCTCAGGTTCACGTTCTTTTGGTTTATATGAATGTGTGGCGAGGAGAGGAGCGGCTGTGAGAGTCGGAGGGGGATCGTCCAGAATGATACCAGCCTCGGTTTAAAGGCCACTTGTCTTAGATTTCACAAGCTGCTAAATTTAACGTTCTGCCTTCCCATTAAGCTGCGAGGAGTCTGTGATGTGAGCTGTTCTGTCCCACACCGACACTTCGGGTCCCCGAGGCTGTGAAAAATCTCACCTTTACAGGACAAACAAATACACAAATAAACACAATTACAAGACAACAAATACAAATAAATAAACACAATCATGAGACAACAAATACACAAATAAATACTAATAAATAAATAATGTGAAACTTAAATAAACTACATTCTCTGGCTCTGTCCAAAAAATAAGAAATGAAAGAAATAAAAAACAACAACAAAACCAAAATAAAATGAACAAACAAACAAATTCTAAACATTTAGATTTTCATCTAATAACAACAAATTAGCTTTCATACCTGTTCAGGAAACTCTTCTATCAGTTTTATTGTTAAGGTAGGATTAAAATAAGCCTGGTCGAGTGCACATTTTCCACAATTTTTCACAATGTACATTGACTAAAATATTCAATTTATCCTCCTGAGATCTCTGTAAAAGATACTGATAATATATGGTGCATTAATATTACACCATGAGACAAGACTAGACAAGACAAGATAAGACAAGACAAGACGAGACAAGATAAGACAAGATAACACAAGACTAGACGAGACAAGATAAGACAAGACAAGACGAGACAAGATAAGACAAGATAACACAAGACTAGACGAGACAAGATAAGACAAGACAAGATAAGACAAGATAACACATGACAAGACGAGACGAGATAAGACAAGATAACACAAGACAAGACGAGACAAGATAAGACAAGACAAGATAAGATAAGACAAGATAAGACAGGACACGACAAGGCACGACAAGGTGAGACAAGATAAGACAGGACAAGACAAGACGAGACAAGATAAGACAGGACAAGACAAGACGAGACAAGATAAGACAGGACAAGACAAGACGAGACAGGACACGACAAGACGAGACAAGATAAGATAAGACAAGATAAGACAGGACAAGACAAGACGAGACAAGATAAGACAGGACAAGACAAGATGAGACAAGACAAGACAAGACAAGACAAGACGAGACAAGATAAGACAAGATAAGACAGGACAAGACAAGATGAGACAAGACAAGATGAGACAAGACAAGACAAGACAAGACAAGACAAGACAAGACAAGACAAGACAGGACACGACGAGACGAGACGAGACGAGACGAGACGAGACGAGATAAGACAGGACACGACAAGACGAGACAGGACACGACAAGACGAGACAAGACAAGACAAGACGAGACAAGATAAGACAGGACGAGACGAGACGAGACAGGACACGACAAGACGAGACAAGACGAGACAAGATAAGACCAGATAAGATAAGATAATATAAGATAAGATAAGATAAGGTAAGGTAAACTTATCCCACACACCATTTACGTGTTACAGCAGCTCAACAGTCAAAAGTAAAGGTAAAAGTGTGATAAATAAACACACAAATGAAATAAAAATGAAAACAAACAAACAAACAAAAAACAAACAAACAAACAAACAAACAAAAACCACAAAGACACAAAATCTTCATGAGACAAAAAAAAAAAGACGACTTCAAACAAACTCAAAAACAAAATCTGTTTGTCTGTGAGATTATTTTACCCATTTGGACAAACTGTCTTAAACTATTGTCCAGTGACGACCCCCCCTGCCTCCCTCCCCCCTTTTCTCTCTCACACGCACACTTTGAGGGGGCGGAGCCTCGTCCTCCTCAGATCAGAGACGTGACAACTGTGTGACATTCTGACCTCCTCAGCAGGACGTCAGACTGAAGCTCTTAGCAGCCACGTCTCTGTGATATTACATCAATCCCTCAGTGTTACTGCACCACTGTGTACGGAGCCCCTAAACTCCTTAAAGGTGATATTTTTTAATCTTGTGTGCACAAGTTACAGGAATTATCTGGTGGGAACAAGTTATTATTTCATTATCTAGCACAGGATTTTTACATTTAAACTTTTCAGGACTTTAGGAGCCCTGAAACATTGACATTTACTGTTATTTTTCTGTAAATGGGCATAATTGTTGGAAAGTTTCAGTCTGGCTAAAGTACCTTTAAGTACATTTACCTGTGTCTGAATTATTATCAGAGCTGTGCAAAAACCTTT
>JAJHUR010097531.1:0-14469 GCA_027495735.1 Lutjanus campechanus
TGCACTCTGTTCCAATATTGCGTAAGCCCTTGTGAGAGATAAATGTCGATGCCCACCGGTCATGTGTGAGTTGCTGCACCAGCTCCTGCCAGTGGCGGCTGGCGCTGAGGTCAGTCTTGTAGAGTCCCCTGATGTGCTGGATGACTTTCTTTCTCTCCATGCCTTGCCGCAGAGACACATTCTGAGTAATATCAGCAGCAATCTTGGAAATGTCCTTGGACTTTCCGTCCAGCCTCTGGATAAGACTGCAGAGAAATAAGAGAGAATGGAGCGGATAGAGGAGCGGAACAAAGACACGATTCTTACCAGTGTTTTTTTTCTGTAGTCAACATCAATTTCACGTCAGGCAAAAAGCCCCTACTCACTTCCTCTGAGTGTTGGCCATTTTCTTTTCCCAGGCCACTTTGCTTGTTTTCTCTTCTGCTTCATACTTGAATTTTTCCTGTATTAATAAAATTACAAGTAAACAACATCTTAACACGCATTAGTTTTATTCTGTGGGTTGAAAAGAAAACTGACAGGCTGCACTTAACATTTTTTGCCTGCACAAAAGTTGATATTTCATACTGCCGAACAGGCAAATTTTACTAAACAGGCTTAGAAACTGTCTTCCTGTGTGTCTGTGCAGGACTTACCTCTTTTATGGCCTTGAGCAAGTCTTGTTTGTGTGGAGTGTTGGGTGGGATGCAGCGATGGCCGCAAAGCTTGAGCGAGGTCATAAATACACCCACGGCGTTCTGCTCGTCTTTGGTGAGGCTGTCCTTGTGATCGTGCAACATCTCATACAGGTAGAGCGACAGCTTGGGTCCATGCTGAGTGAGTGAAAGACAGAAAAAGAAGAGCGCAGATTAAAATTTTATTTGTGTCTGAAGCGAGTCGGAAACAGTGATGGACAGGAAACAAGCCTTATCCGGCTAGTTGACTCTCAAGAGGATGCAGAGTGAAAGGAGACTCCCATGGCAATGCAATGGGGCTGAAGAAGAGAATGAAAACATGTATCAGGAGTTATTTTAGAGCCAGGGCCTGACAGCTGCTGGAAAACTTGTCTGCAGGAGTGAAACTGACAAACAGAGCTGCTATACTGTACACTCACTCACAAAAAAAGAGTTTTGCATTGGGTGGGTAGAAATGACCAGAAATACATCATTTTGGGGTCCAAGACTTGGCAGTAAACAAGAGCCGAGCTGACGTGTATGGCAAGAAACAGACATTAATGATGCATTTTTTGCACACTCACCTCTAGGCCCGGGCTGAGGCTCTCCTTGAGGATATCCAAATGTCTGGCATCAAACACAAACTCCAGCGCCTCCTTCCTGTCAGACAGGGGAAGTGAAGGGCTGAGCGTGTGCACGAGCAGGCGGCCGATTTGCACCCGAAAAGTGTCCCGACACGACCACAGGATCCTTCGCCACTGCTGATGTGGGGCTCCGCCGCGACCCGTGCTGCCCTGTGAGATCACAGCACAAAATCGCACAATATAGACACATCACAATGTTTGTTTACAATAACTTCCAGGTAGAAACCCCTGCATCACGTACAAATAATTTAATGTCAGAATATTGTGTGGTTTCTTTTTCTTTTTTTTACATCTCA
This sequence comes from Lutjanus campechanus, assembly GCA_027495735.1. Taxonomy (NCBI): domain Eukaryota; kingdom Metazoa; phylum Chordata; class Actinopteri; order Lutjaniformes; family Lutjanidae; genus Lutjanus; species Lutjanus campechanus. The sequence continues at coordinate 1,594 of JAJHUR010097531.1, forward strand.
TTCATTGAAAATACATGTTTTATCCTTTCACTAAAGTCACTAACGTCAGCTTGGGGACCTAATTTAGCTTTTGGGCCACAGATAAAAGAAAATGACAGCTTGAGTTTACCAAAAACAAGATTAAGTTAAACAGTATTCAGACCAAATCAGGTGTTGCAGCAATTAACACAGGATTTTGCAACTGCGTGGGTTGTTAGGGGGTGTTTATTTGTGCTTTGAACATAACCCCTGTGAAACAAACAGTAAATAACATCTTCTTTCTCTGATTTACCGGCTTTCTAGCTATGAAAACTCTTCCCATTCAGTCTCTTTGACCATTGCTGCGCTCATTCTCTCTCAAAGAACAGGTGACGAACCAAAGGAAGCTTCCAGGTGTCACTATGCAGTAGGGCTGCACAGTTAAATGCAATATTGGCAAAATCACAATATGGCTGAGTGGCTGATCAAAATCGCAGAACCAGAACCAAATTGCAATTTTAGTAATGCTGCAGAGAAACCACAGGCTAAAAGTCTTGATTCTCAACAGACCCCAATAAATATCAAATCACATATTGAAATATCAGTCAAAATAACTGCAAAACTACTTCTTTTTTTTTTTAACATACTGTGCAACCCTACTATGCAGCATAAACTGCAGCCCAACCCAGACGTCGAAGTCGGGTACATGAAATAAAACACCGGGGAGAGTTTCATTGTTTGGTCCATGAACTCTACCTGGAAAGCACCTAATTTCAGAGATATTTCAGGCTCAGTTAGTCCAACAAGGCAGTGAGGTGTCACTGTTGGCCAGTTGTCAAAGACACTTGCAAAGCAGCACGTTGCATAAAATGAGCACAGCAGAAACGTCAGATAGGTCGGACCAACATGTTTAACTATATATCTTTAAATGATACAGTTACAGCTGAAATAAGAGCAGAAATAAACACATTTGATGATTTTACATATACGCACAATTCAAACAAACTGCCAGTTTTCTATCCAGAAAAGACTGCTGTTGTTAGCATGACGTCACAGTGAATCAGTCTATAGCAATTTGCTCTTTAGAGCTAAAAAAAGAATTCCAAAGCATGAAAAAGCTTCTGAGTGACAGTTGTCATACCAGGCTGATTTTGATCCCATCCATCATGAGTTTGAGGATGTCTTTCTGAAAGCTCTTCTTGCTGGCAGGCGGCAGGGTGAAGGGAGTGGGAGAGTGCGGGACAGAGGCAGAGCCACTGTCATCCTGTGTTTGATCACTTGGATCTGGTGTGAAAAGCTGCTGGTCTGGAGAGTCGGGAATATTCAGCAGGTCGAATAAGTCCTGACTCACATCTGCAGCGGGAGACACGTTCAAACAGAACCGGGATTAGACAAGAAGTTCGGTTTACGCTCCTTTGAGCCGAAGGAGAAAGTAGAGAAGATTAGAACAGACAAGTGAGAGAAGAAGAACATTTTTTGTACCGTGGTAAATCAGTCTGTTGACAGCGAGAACGACGAGCCTCTGAAGGCGTTGGACAAACTCAGTCTCACTGGCACGGATGGGGTTTTCCTGGCTCATCCTCCTCTGCATCATCTGGTGGAGCTCATCGCTGGCTACAGAGCGCATTCGCATCAGGAGGGAATCAGTCTGGGCCAGAGAGAACCGGCGCCGGCCTACAAACACAATGTCGGTATGTTGTGAGAACACAAACTGGACACACATGATGGTACGCCATTGGTAAACAGAAGAACGCTGGCTTTTTTCAAGTTCAGATTAAGGTTATGCAAATATGTCATAAATCATTGAACGCAGAGAAGATGATAAAGATTCACTGATCAAACGGCCATCTGTGCAAGAATGCTTAACTCTGATTGAGTTAAGCATTCAAACATGCACACACAAAGGCACCAGTACCACACGAGGGTACCGGGCAAATTAACCCCCACGGTGAGAGAAATGGGGTAAATGGTGAGTTCACAGCAAACGTGGGAGAAATGCCCCGCGACAGGGAGGATGTTCTCCGCTGTGGACCGCAGTCCGAGCTACCTGCGTCACAGTGGAGCATGTAGGATGGAGCTCCGGAGGGGGAGGGGAGGGGGAAGTCCTGGGACAGGAAGCTGAAGGGAGGGGACAGGGGGATCTGGCCATAGGAGCAGTAGTGCTGTCTGGGGATGCGGGGGATAATGGAGTCTTTCATGGCAATGGAACCTTCAGATCGGGATGAGGAGAGCGTCAATGAACACACAGGTGAGCGTGGAGACGTGAAAACACATGGTGGTCAATTCTACCTCCGCACTGCACATCAGATTTATACTGTTGCATCGGTTTGAAACACTCACCCGCGATGCTCTTGCGCTTCTGATAGATGGCGTGATGCGGAGAGCTCGGTGCGTTAACTGAGCTGCTCAGCTTCTGAGGCTCCTGATTTGCCGTCGTCTTTATGAACTCAATCGCCGACTGAAGGACACGGAACTGCAAAGCCACTGCCATCTCTGAGGAGAAATAAATAAAAAACAATGAACTCTGTCATATTAGAAGTTAACCTGATGCTCCTCATGGGTGATGACGAAGAACCGTGCATACAAACCGATGTGTGGCAGGTACATCGTAGGTATATCATGCACAGAAATTTGTTTTATATACAAATGTAATACACAAGAGAGTCCTGTACTAGTCATTAGTCAGAATCTCCCTCTCTCCACTGAACACTTAATAAACACTTACATCTGAATTTGATGTGGAATCCACAAAATAAAAATAATACCAGCTCATATCAGATCACTCCTCCTTATTAATGTGTATTAAACAGCCCCTGTAACTTTTACTTTCCTGTCTTATCTTATTTCTGTTTTATATTTAACTCTTTTAATTGCACTGAAATATCTTTTTATATTGCCTTATGTTCCTTTCACATTTTCTCTCAATGCCTTTTATGTTTTATGTAAAGCACTTTGAATTGCCTGCTTGTTGAAATGTGCTACACAAATAAACTTTGCCTTGCAGCTCTTTGATGACAAAGCGTTGACAGCTGTAGTAACATTAATACGACTACTGACACTCCTAAATATGGATACATTCACACAGCAAGCCTCAGTGCTTAATTTGGATTTGTTTCTCAGATCTTATTTTTTTTGTTTGGCTGTTCACATTGTTTTTTAAAAAGTGGCCTATATCAGATTCAAGCGTGAACCTGAACTGACCAAAGATGTTTACAAAAGTAAACATGGAGGGCACTGAAGTCACCGTTTGTGGTTTCACTTTTAAGTTGATGTGCAGTGGAAGCCAGCAACATCGTGAGCAGAGAATAATGAGAATGAGGAGAAAGAAAGAGAGCCAAATTTTTAATTGTTGCTCCTTGTGGATCAATGGCTGCTACGTCTGTACGGAGGTGTGTGTGGATGGAGAGTCTGAGCCAGGAGTGGTGACATGAAGGGCTTCAAAGAGACAGATTTCATCCCAAATTTCAGGGGCTGTATTCATAAAGCTTTCGAGTACAAAGAGCTGCTCCTAGTGACGAAATTCTAAGAAAATTCTTAGAATTATGTTGTTCTCTAAGAAAACTGGTGGGAGTAGAGCAGAAAGACAAAAAGGTGGAGAAATATTCTCCAAACACTGAACAACAATGAGCTAATCAAACACTACAGATCACATCGTGCAGGGATAATGTTTGAGGTCAATCTTATTAGAGATGCACTCACATAACGATAATAATAAACTTTATTTATACAGCACTTTTCTTAACAATGTTTCAAAGTGCTTTCCAAAAGAAATTAAAGCCAATCAAGTCGGATAAATCTCACACCTAAAGTAATAACGCTGTAATTGGCAGGAATGATAGTCACAACGACATTAAGATATATTTGAAAAAACACAACAGTGCAGCCGTGATGACTTGGTTCTGTCACAACCTCCCATCAGCAGAGTGATTACATAAACAATTACAGCGCTTTCACAGCCTCATATTGTAACGCAGTTTATTTCATTCCTGGATGTCCACACACGGCAGGATCACAAAGCACATTCATGGACACAGTGGGCGTCCGCTGTTAATATCAAATATATTACGTACTAAAATTACCAGCGGGGCAAATAAACAGAAGCAAATAAACATAAAAACTATCCGCACGTGAAGAGGCTACTGTGCAAATAGGTCTGTGTTGTCAAAGATTTTGTCGGCTACTTTCAAAGTATAGAATTTATTCAACAGAGATGTTTTCTATATAAATAGTAAACCTGTAGTAAACCTGTTCATAATTACACCATGTTTTAATAGAAACTGTGCTCAGAGTGCCATTTTTGGCTCCACCAATCAATTCTTTAAAAGAATGTATCATACCTGACGATGGGATCAGTCACACCTCCTCCCTAAGATAAAAGTTTCTGTCTCTCCCTTCCCTAAATCACCCCTAAGCTCGGACTCCTCGCTTGAAGTTTTTAGGGTAAGTTAAGAGCTCTTTGAGAGTCTTCTCAGAATGTTTGTGAATATGGCCCCAGAATGTCAAGGGCTACTTTTAACTACATCTGTCAGCGCCTCTCCACAAGGCTCTGGTGGCGAGACATTTGAGGAGAGCGAGTTATGGAAAAGTCAAATGAATTCTGATTTGACTGTTTACACTGAGGTCGCACTGGAAAAACCGAGTCAGACTAGAACAGATCCGATTTGATGTGATTTGTGCTGTTCTCACTGTCATAAAAAAACACATCTAAGTCATATGTAATCAAAATAAAAATCAGATTTGGGCCACTTTGAACGCAGCCTCTGTTGTGTTTTCATCTGCTGATTTTATATTCTTTTTTTTACTACTGGGTAACATTTTTAATCAATAAAATTTGCCCACAAACAGACCCAAAAAAGTTGCTTTACATACCAAAGAGGGGTCGTACATAATGATCAAATCTCACAAACATGCACTTCCTCGTGTACAAGTGGCATTCATCAAGTTGAAAGGAGTGATTTTACATATTTCTGTGGTTTGTTGTATTCGACTCAGGGAAGCAAAACAGTAAGAGAAGTTAAGGATTTGCGAGATTACAGAGCCATGATGCCTCTGTAATGTTTCTGTGATCACAGAATGATTATATCAGATAAAAAATAGCAAATAAATAAGTGCTAATGGGGAAGAGACGGGGGAGATATTCGTCAGACAGCAAATTTCGGGAAAAATGAGAGAGAACCATTTAGTGAGAAGATGGAAATGTGAGATATTTCTCAAATTACATTTTCTCACAAATGAGTTCCACTCTGCCGTTGTAGATAATGAAGTGACAGCCCAGTTTCTCTCTGCAACGGAGCTTGACAGCTTGATATCATTCAGAGCATGGTTGATGACAACACTGATGTATTTTGCATGTGTACTGAGTGTCAGAAATCCAGTCCTCACCCTGTGTGCGACGCATCTTGCTGGTCTGCATGAAACCCAGCAAGGTTATGAGGTCTTCGATGATACGGAAGTACTGGGACCCTGAAGAGCTGCAGGAGTGGATCGTCACAGCTACCAACAGCTGCTGGATGTCACACACCAAGAGCTTGTAGTCATTCAGGGGAATACTGCAGAGGGAAGACAGGAAGAACAAAAAAAATATATGAAGCACAGGAAGTCTCGCATATGGCGGATCAATGAACAGTGAGAGGATTAATGATTTAATTCATGGCTCAAAGGTTCAAGACAAAACCCCATGAACCCTTGGAGGTGTCTGAATGAATCATCCTCTTGTTCTGGCAGCCGTACCCGTTCTCCATGCCATTGAGGGTAGAGAGGGTGTTAAAGAGCACGTAGAGCAGCCCGTGGTCTAGCAGGATGTCTGCCAGCTTGGGGCAGGCGTTCAGGAGCTGCAGCAGCATACACAGGATGTTATGCACCAGGGAGTTCTCATACAGAGAGTTCTCAATAAGACCCAACACTGGGATGATACAGCGCTTTCTGAAGGGTGAAATGTTTTCCATTTCCTCCAGGTCCAGACTGGAAAGCGACAAGAGAAGAAAAATGGTGGAAAAATGAGCACAGATTCGTGAGCATCAAGGATTTATTCACACAGTAGAGAATCCTATGCATAATATTATAAGACAAAACCCTTTAGTGCACTAGACTTGCAAAAGCGTGCTATCCCTGGACTCACTCTTCCTCCAGGCCCACCGGCCGTCCAAACAGCATCTCCAGGAAGCACTCGAGGAGCCCCTGGCTCCCCTGGTGGATGTACAGCTGGTTGGCCAGCAGTGAGAAGCCGTGATTCTTCAGGAATTTCTCCTTCTGCTCCTTGAGGGCTCTGCTGAAATAGGCATCCAGCAGCTAGGAGAGAGGGGCAGAATAATATATGGTAACTGTAAAAAGGTTCAGCCTTAAAGGGACAGTTTGGAGTATCTGAAGTGGGGCTGTATGATGTATCGATCCATAGTCGATAGATTAGCTACAGTAGATGGCAGTTAGCACGCCTCCAGTTTGGAGACGCAGAGAGAGGCACCAGTATGGAAGCTAAGCAATGTACTGCTGTGGACAGAATCAGCAACAAAATGTAGTTTAGCCACTTAAAAAAGGTCAATGCTATATTTAGAATATTTTTTCAGCTTTACCACGCCATCAGATTGTCATATAAACCAGTTACTGATCTCTACAAACCAACAAAACTCCATGGGGTGAAATCAGTAATTTCACCTTGCAGAACACAGGAGTTGCTTGTCAACCGCTGCCTCAATCTGTTAGTTTGTTTGTCTTGTCTTGTCTTGAGTGACTTCTGTGAATCTGAACTAACCCTCAGAAACATCAAAGTCACACAATGACACAAACAAATTAACAGATTGAGGCAGTGGTAGACCAGCAGCTCCCATGTTCTGCAAGACAAGAGACAAACAGCTAGTCTGGCTCTGTCCAAAGGTAAAAGAATCTGCCTACAAGTGCCTAAAACAAATGTGGAAATTTGGCGTTTGTGAATGAAAATCACCAAAAACATTTGTCATTGGGCGATACTTTGCTATCTACCTTCATGACTCCTTGCTGGATGAGAGGAGACGAGTGGTTGACCAGGACGATGAGGGCCTCTGGCTGGATGAGCTTGTCCATCACCTCCTCGAGCATGAGGTCAGGCAGCAGCAGCAGGATGCCTCTCAGCAGGTCATAGAGTCCACAGCAGATCAGCACCAGGCAGTCCTCTGTGCTCGACCTGAGAATCACAGCTTAGGCTTTAGTGGTGAATCACTGTCCATGAAAAACGAGCCAAATTCTCTCTATCAGTGCTCTCAAAATGATGTTATTAAATAGTATTTAGTGAGATTACTATCTTGAAGAGCCACTGTCATGTATTGTGTATGCAGCTACGTAAAGAGAGTCTTGAGTGTTGAAATTAGGTGTTATTTGACAAAGTTATTAGGTTTTCAATGTCTTGGCAGCAAACAATTTTCTATATTTACTAACAGAATGAGCTGATGAATAAAAAATAACGCTGCACACAGAAAGAAATAAATTTGTTTTGATAACTGAGAGGATATTTTGCACCCCAGTGCTACAAAACTTGCATCAGCCAGAAGAGAAGCTGTTGTGCTCATCAGTGAAGGGACATTGTTGATATTGTCTATTACCATTAACACTGACAGAGCAGATAAAGCATAAAATCAGTTTCTAAACTACAATATACTCCTACCATAAAATTGGATTTACAAGACAATAGTTAATTTAAGTTTAAGTTTTCTGCACAGCTTGAAATTTATCAACAAATCAAAGCAGATGTCTTGTTGTCAGACAGCCCACATTGTGTCTAATAAAAAGACAAAGGTGACACCGGTGAGAAAACAAGATTACAATGAAAAAAAAAATCTTTTTAAAATTTCCTATCAGCTTAAGTCAGCGGCTGGCTGGCAGGTAGAAATAAAAATGAATCTGTCACTGCAGAACAAATCATTTTCAAAGTTGGCGAAGGATTGTCGCCATAACCAAATGCTGATTAGATTATGCAAATCCCTTCAACCTGTGGAGGAGGTGTTTATCTGTCTTGGAGTTACTTATCACAACAAAACCAACACAGACATGCAGATGGATCAGGAAAGCAACATTTTTTCATGAGGAGTCACAGCGCTCTCTGTAAGTCACAGACATCCGATCAGTGTTGATGTTTTGTCTGTTGATGGTAAATGTAGCAATAAAATCCTTAATGCTTGTGTCTCCCACAACCATATTGCTGTATTTTCACCACCCTAGCCTATAGCTATTACTTTAGTGGCCAAATTATAGTTTTAGGTAACAAAAATACTCATCTAGCCTGCTGGCTTCCCAGATCTTCCTTAACACCAACAACATCACAGTGACATCACTGGATGCAGGAAGAGCAACAGATTTTGCATCAGAAGACAACAAAACTCAGTTTGTTGGGTCAATATAGAATAAGAATAATAAGAATTTATTGCTTCAATTGACATAATTTGCCATCAACAATGAGTGGACATCCACAGGAAAAGTTCTGAAGTTTCCCTTTAATTTATATTATAATGAGTCAATCAATCAAACTTTACTTTTGTAGCATTTTCATAAAAAAGTGTTAATTATTTTAAGTCTTAAAATAAAACACTCCACACAAATCCAAAGCAATGAGTTTGTAATTAAATAAAGAACAAAAATAAGACGAGCACTCAGTGAACTGAGTAAACACTATCATAAGTGAGGAAACGCCAGAGGCATGATAAAACTCAAATTAAAAAGATAAGGTGAATAAATTAAAATAAATCAATAAAAAACACTCTGAGCAGTGGATAAAAAATAAATAAAAGTTAAAGGGCAAAAATGAAAAACAAACAAACAAAAAAGTTAATAATAAATAGATAAAATGATATAAAAACTAACAACAACTGACTTAAATATATAAATAAATAAGCAATAAATAAATAAATAAATAAATAAAAAGGCAGTGTACCTGTCATTGGACTCTGTCTTGCTGTGCGCCCTCTCGTAGCCAGGAGAGTAGGTGTAGCTCTCCCAGTCTTCGGGCATGGAGCCGCGGTCAGCCGCACTGGGCCAGCGGCCGATCGCCAGCGAGCCGTTTGGAGCCGGGAAGGCGAGGCCCAGACTGGCCAGGTTGCTGTGGCTCCTCTGGAAGGACTGGATGCCCTTCAGGCTGTCAGGGCGGCGCGGCGCCTCATCGCTGGCCCAGTCAAACCTGTCCTCAGACTCCACCCCGACGCTGCCCTCTGCCAGGCTGTCCACCTCTGCCGCCTCGTCCCGATCCTCCTCCACGCTAATGGAAGGCGTGCGCAGGGCTCCTCCCTCACCTATGTCCTTAGAGTCACAGATGGTCTTGGCTGATTCACAGCTGCTCAGGAGCGGCTCATCACCTCCGCCCTTCTTGAGTGTCTCGGTGCTGCCGAGAGCCTGCTGAGTAGCAAGGGAGACCCCGTCACCTTCACCTGCCTCATTTGAGCTACCGTGTCCGAGTCGAGGCGTCAGTAGAGGGGAGGAGTACGGAGATGGCGCCAGACTAGGGGGACGTAACGACTGATCATCACCTCCGTGTTCAGGGGAAGGAGCGTGTAGATGGCCTGGAGAACAAAACAAAATGATTCAGCACTTATAAATTATTACAGTGGTTCTTAAATAGAAGTCCGGGGGCCCCCAGGGGTCTGTGGCACTCTGTCAGGGGGTCTGTGAGAAGTTTCCAGATTCACTTAAATTATCAGGATACATAAAATGTGCTTATTTACTAAGGCTGCAGCAATATTACTGAAGTCACAGGACGGCCAAGTGCAATATCCAAATCGCAGAAGCTGCAATTTTTTGATAAAAGGAAAATTGTGTGAAAAAACTGCAAAATCATGAAGTTCTGCAGTGCTGCAAAGACACTCTGGCCTACAAATCTTGTTTTTTACCAGATAAAAGATAAACATGTTTGTTCGGACCGGCCACTACTGCAACAAATGAAGTTGATGAAAAACAAAATTAAGGAAATATAATGAGGAATATCTCCATTACGGCTTCGTTGAAACGTACGAGAGGCTAAAATGTTGTATGTTATGGGTAGCCCTATTCTTGTGTTGATGTGGTGCAGATATTTTTAACACATGTCCAATGTTTTTCTAACAGATTTCTCTGGTGTTCTGTCACATAACTAAGGGGCTATGTTAAATTATTCCAAGGGATGCAGATGAGGGGGTTCCTGGTTTATTTTCTATCTTGTAAGGGGTCCGTGGCTGAGAAAAAAAAAATTGAGGAACTCTGAATTATTAGACTTTATAACTGAAGGTCACTCACAAAAGGGCCTTATTTGTATGCAGGCACATTCTACAACACTTACAGCGCAAACAGCAATATTGATGTGGCTGTGATGAATAACATGATGTGGCGGAGCAGAATTGTGGCCGTTCATTGACAAAAATGTGCATTTAATTGTGTCGAGACAGGAAACAAATATCTTGTGTAAACAGGGTCAGTGCAGGATATGCGAGTTGTTTTTGTCCAGTTAAATTTGTCACAATCTATTGTCTAAAATCTATTTCATTTATACAGCTGTTTCCTTCAGCTATAAAGTGTTTCACAGGAAATAAAAAAGGAATAGAAGAAAGGTTATGATGACAAAAGAGGCTTATAATTGTAACAAAGAAGAAGTAGAACAATAAAAGTTCAAATAAAAGAGCTAAAACTGCTTGGCTGGAAAGATATTTAGGATGTATAATAAAGACGGGCTGAGTAAGAACTACTGCTAAGAGCAGCAGTTAGAATAAATCTTTTTTAAGCAGCGGCACCTTCATGGGGAGCATCAGCGAAGACTGTAGGGGAGAGTGACATGACAGAGCTGCTGGCGGACTTTCCTCCGCTGTTGGAGTGCCTCAGGTACATAATGGACTGTACCTTCTCCTGGTACAGCTTCCCATCTGACAAATAAGAGACATCAAAAGAACGCAGTGTGTTAAATTAAATTAACTTTGATACAGAGGCGCTGCTTTCGGCTGTGGTGCTTCCTCACCTATGTGCAGGGAGAAGTAGAAACTGGAGGGAGTGTGGCAGACGTAGGTGTTGGTAGGTGGGTGAACAGCCAGCAGGAAGTTGTAGATCAGCTTCAGCAGGTCCATGTCCGGAGGAGACCCAAGCACCTCCTGGATGATTTTGACGAATGACAGACAGACTTCCTGCGGGATGGCAGTCAGGTGCTCGTCTCGATGCTCCTTCAGACAAACACAAAGCAGTCAGTAACAGCCTGTCAGGAGATTAAAGGCATCATGACAGCAGCTTTATGGTCAAGTTCACACCTGGTATAAACATGCATCCTGAGTGATCCAATCACAAGTGGGCATCTCTAAATACAGGCCAGACGAGAAATGATTGCTCAGACCACAACTGGATGTGGTCTGGGCCACATGTGACCACAATCTTTCAGCGGCGTGAATGCAAATGACGTGGGTCACATTGAAAGACCAACTATGCAAGTGACGTTCGGTAAGTTCATCATTATGGGCTTGTGTCCTTTGATTTGTTAAAGGTTTTTCACCTACATGCCTACATGCCTACATGGCTAAATGGCTAAAGAATGAAATGAGAGTTATCCACTAAATCTTCAAAATAAAAGAAGAAAAAAAAAAGGAAAAACTGTTTCTTCATTGAGTGAAATCCAGTCAACTCTGAGCTGAAGTCTTATTCCTTTCAAGTTGGGAAGCTGCACACAGACTTTTAAGAAAGAACTTGACACTTACCTCCAGCGGATGTTTGAGAAGACACTCGTAACACACTCAGAAACTTTATAAACTTTGTGAAATGCTCTCCGTGACTAACGACTATGGTGATTTTGTTATCATTTGTGCTTTCTTGTAAATTTGGCATTCAATGCAACACATTAGGTTGTTTGTTTCCTGGTAAAAAAACAAATCATGTTGCTAAGGAGAGCAGACAGAGAGGCTCTGTGATTACTTTCTCTGACTCGGTCATTAATGCCTTTCTTTGTCATTTGTAAAGTAAAAAAAAAAAAGATATCAGATTTACACACAGTCAGAAAATGCATACTCAGTGTTAACACCACGTCTGAGCAGGGCCTGTGACAGTGACCTACCTGTAACACCTGGCAGGTGAGCAGGAAGCGATGCACCACTTCAGCCTTGAGGAACTGACGGATGTTGAAGACCTGATGAGGGTGGTGCACCCGAATGAGGATCTCCAAGGCAGTGAGCAGAGTTTCCCACACTCCACACTGACAGAAACAACACAGTGGAGAGGCAGAGAAATTAGCTGGTTCTTCATCACCTAATCACGGGGCTGAGAGCACCATCGCTCATCAGCAAAGTAAAACAGAGCTGCACAGAATGCAAAACATAAAAGACTCATTATTTTTTCCTCCTTGATTTTTATCAGTGTTTATGTTTTATTACACTAAAAGCTGGGTGGAACTACAATTTGCAGTGCAAACTCCTTAAGAATTTATTGTTTACCTTGCCAGACTGCATGATAAGCAGTCCATTAGCGTAACTTTTAGGTTTGCTGGGACATAAAATCAAGCTGCGAATTAATTCATAACGATTTACTACTTTTAAATTCTCTGGATTTTTTGGAGGAACGTGGTAAAAACTCAAAATTGATGAGCCTGTGTGACCGCTGAGAGTTGCTCCTGAGGTCTATGAATTTATTATTACCGGCTCATGATTAGATAATGTTTTGAGCTTTCTCCGCTCATCAGGAATGGATGTTAATAAATGAACAGACCTTGAGAGAAACAAGAAATGTGAAGATTCGGTAAAGCCATTCAGCATTAACAATGTTTCTCACATTTCTCTGCCTTCAAGTTGAACAACAGCAAAACATTTATAGTATCAGTTTATTTGATCTGTGGTTTTACTTCATGTCATAGGGGATGAAAGTAGACTGAAGTTCTTGCCGATACTACTAACCCAACCTTCATCGCTTCATATTGTTCTCCTACCACCCTCAGCTTCATGCATCCCTGAACAAATACATTCA
>JAJHUR010097533.1:0-15038 GCA_027495735.1 Lutjanus campechanus
AGCGCAGGGCTTTCTTCAGGAGATGCTAATACCTACGTTCTCAAATACCAAACAGTTTTCTCCTTTTATCTCAATAATAATAATTATAAAGTTTAAAGTTTACTGTGTAACTGAAAATTGAAAATGCTCCTTTGTTGCCTACATGGTAACTTTTTAAGAAAAGTTATTTTATTGTGTTAAGAGTGCATCTAAACGAAGTCCCAGACTTTTCACAGACTTATTCGTCTCGGTTTGCGGTTTTATGTGGAATTAGGTACTGTAAATGTTTGTTGGCAAACAACAGTTCTGCCTGTGTAGGCTTTTTGTTTATGCTAAGCTAAGCTAACTGCTTCCAATTCCCAACAGCATACACAATGCACAGCCTTGAGATAGATCAATCTTTGCATCTAACTCTTGATAAGAAAGCAAAAGAGCTAATTTTCCAAAATACTGAACAATTTCTTTAACTGATGAAAATTAGCCTTCTTGGCTACATATGGCTAATTCATAGTTTCTCGTGGTCCCTGACAAATTAACTGATTAAATAAAATAAAAGTAGTTAAACTGTTATGGAAAATTAATCAACTACAAGTAAAGGTCGTGAAGTCCATTTTTCTTGAAGTAAAACAAAACTATTATTAGCGGTAAGGTGCTAGTTTTGGAGATGCATAATTTTAATTGTTAATATTTTTTTTTAATTGAAATTGGTGAAGTAGAGGAAATGTAGAAAGTCTCCCAAAAATATCAAAAACTCTAAACTGGATTTATACTGCATTTATTTGGAATGCTAGCATAAATGCTCTTATTCGTTGTTCTTTTTCTCATGTTTTACTATAGCTGAGTTGTTACAAGTTTCAAAACTTAACAGTTCATTATCTAATATTTCTGAGATCCAGGGAATCCACATTTACATCTTCTCCCACCTCAGTTTAGCTTTGCAGTTACCTTGATTTTTTTTATTTTTTTTTAGCTCTCTGTTTGTGTCTCTGACTCAGCTAACAGCTAATAGCTAACGGCTAACAGCTAGCATTGTGCTTGTCAGCTTTGCACCCTCCCCAGGACCCCACAGCTAACCCACCAGCTCCTGTCTCTCTCTAACGCTTGTGGTTGAACCATTGCATGCGTCTGTGTCGGTGCGGTGGCGTGTTTGAGGTGCATTTTCAACGTGTCCAGTCTTTTTCCGCTAGTCTGAAAACTTGTTTCTCCGTCTTCCCCTCACCTCTTCTTCCTCCTTCTCTTCTCCTGCTTCTTCTTTTTCTTCTCCTCCCTGTCACGGTGCAGTACTCCCAGATGAGGGACGAGGTGTTCAAGTCCAACCTGGTGTGCGCCTTCATCGTGCTCATCTTCATCACCACCATCCAAAGCCTGCTTCCCTCCGCCAGGTAAAATAGTCAACGTGATGGACTGACTGATAACTGAAAGACATCTGGTTTCTTCTGTCAGCCTTGAACACATTTTAGTTTATTTTAAAACCAGATTCTGTCAATATTCAAAGATAAATGAGTATTTAATACTGTACTGGACAGAAAAAAATAGCGTTTTGTCATTTTTGTATGATCAAACTATGATTATTTTGTTAGCTTTTCTCATCTACAGCCTCTGAGTTGAACTGACAGATGTGCTTTCTTAACCGCTGGAGTGTTTAGCTGTCTAATGAACCAAATGCACAGACATTGGCTACTTTGGTTAGGTTTAGGCCCAAAAATTACTATTTTGGGGGCAATATCATGGTTTGGGTTAAAATAAGTATGTTAATATGTAATACATGTACTGTAATATATCATAAAATGACCAAGATATGTCATCAGAAACTAAGGACGCCTGTTAAGTTGAAATATTCTCTTCTCTGACAAAACTACAGCCTCAGTGTCCGACTTTTAAATATCGACTCCGGGCCGGAATGACTGTTTTGGTTGCCTGTTTCACGTTTATTAGAGTACAAATTAATGCCGAATGTTTGCCGAATGAAGAACAAGTAGATGATTATAACGGTTAAATTGAGTAATATGTTAATGGAGTCTGGTAGGCAGTTTTGGTGTCAGTTGAGACTTACAATAACAGCTGAAAAACTTATAGTGGAGGACTTGAAATAGCTACATATTGCTTCTTTCTAGTATCAGGAAGCAAAGGATGTTGCTTTTTATAGAAAGAGGCTGAGATGGATGCGTGGAGATGATGCCGATGCAGGAGACCAACTTGTGAAACTTATTTTAACCCAAACCATGATTTCTTTCTCTCTTTTTGCCATTCATAAACGTCCCGCCATTGTGAGAGGAAATAGAAATAAGAATATACCGTATGCCATTAATCACATTGCAGTCTTTTGCAAGTAAAATTAATGTGTTATGGCCCTTACCTTGACCCTTTATCGCTCGAGTACTGTTTGTGTGACAGCTTTTTCTCTTATTCCCATTCATCTATAAATGAGAATCATGATATCACAGCATAAGTGCAAACTGCAACAGTTTCAACCTACACATTGTAATTTGGCCATTCAAGGCTTTGCTTTGCATCTAGTCTGAACACACCTTATATCACCTGGTAGACGATGTTGTTGAACAAGTAGTAGTTTTATTTGAGACGAGATTTTCAAACGTTATTGTTGTATTTACACATTTCTCTTTGATAACTAAAAGAAACATACTTCAGTCTTCCAGAAAGACTGATGAAAGTGAAAACATTATTTGACAAAGGTTCATGGAAAAGTGTTATTTAAAAATATGGGAGATCATAATTTTGAGATCCGTACCTCATATTTAGAGAATTATGGGATGTTCGTCTGTTTATTAGTTGCCGTTTTAATGTTTTAATATGTTGGGAAAGTCCCATCTTAAATGTTGTATTCTGATGGTATTATTATTTTTTTTTTTTGCTATTTTTTGTGTTTCTGCAGGATGGTAACCATGGTGATCCAGTTCTCGGTCCTCATCGTCCTCCATTCCTGTCTGGTCCTGGTTACGACGGCGGAGGACTACAAGTGTCTGCCTCTGGTCCTGCGCAAAGCCTGCTGCTGGATCAACGAGACGTACGCAGCGCGAAACGTCATCGTCTTCGTCTCGATCCTCATCAACTTCCTGGCAGCCATGATCAATATCGTGAGTTTGAATTTCCAACTGCAGATTATTGTTTGATTGCACAATATTTGCAAAGTTGATATTTGTTGTCTGTACCAGCAGACACATAGTTGTTTTGGTCTTTTCATGGATTTGGTGACAATAAAAAATATAGAATAACGCCAGTAATATATTTTAATGTAAGTGGGGAAACAAATGACATGTTATACAGCAGAATATTTGTATTAAATCTATTCATTTTACCAGTCCAGACCCTTAAATAGTATGAAAATTGAATGTACATCCGTGAAAGAACAAGCTTCAAACTATAACCAATCACAAAAGGGGTTAAATTACACCTTAAAATTAAAAAGGTCCTTTAATTAATTTAATAGAATTTCAAAACAGTGAAGACTGTCTGATCAGCTTGTCAGTGTTGTGGCAGCATTAAATGGCATTTTTCATAACTTTGAGATCTATTAATCCAAAAGCCGCTTTATTTCTTTATTGTCTGAAAGTGTGACCTCATTGACCCCAATTTACCGGACGAGCCGCAGCTATTCTTCAGCAGGGCGGCGTCTGAAAGACACTGGCTCGCAAGTCATTACTTAACTAAAGAGCACATGAAACAAGCTCATAATGAGCTTTTGGTATTGCAAGGTCTCCGATTGCATCAAGCAGGGCTTATTATGCAACCCCGGGGCCTCGACTGCTGAGAAAAGGATCAGTTACAGTGGGCACAGAAAAACTAAAAGAACCTTCACACTGATATGGAAAGGTTTGTTTGTGTAAATGTAAATTCATATGGAAGAAAGTGGAGAGAGTGAACTAATAACCCTGTCACCAGAGATCAGGATTCACATCTCGCTTGTGTTTAGCTTCAAAAACACTTTGTTGTCAAGAGAATCAAGGAGAACATGGTGAAAAAAAAACATGTCCGGTCTTGTGCACAGCCTGTTTTCCCAACATGTCAAATAGCAGCGTGATCAGTGCTTCGAACAATGACACTGTAGATAAACTCTAGCCGGGGGTCTGTGACCTGCAGCTCTCCAGTGGCTCCCTGTGAAAAAAACTCCAAAAGATGTATAAAAATTGATGTAAATTCATTCAAGTGAAAATGATGCACTGCTCAGTTTTCAAGTAGTCTTCACATCCAAAACTCATAGAATATGAAACGTCTCTCAGCGTTGTACATTTATTATTGCTAACATGACCGTGGAGAACGTGCAGAACTGACGCTGGAGGGGTGGAGGCGTCACAGTTTGAAGCAGGGAGCCGCTGACTGAGCTCCTGTATTTGACAAGTCGGGAGTGAGAACATGCTGCTTGTGTCAGAGTCAACTTTTTCAATATTTGACAAAGACGACAAGCTTCCGTTGTTCCTTTCCTCTTGCAAATACATTTTGCAGTTGCTAATAGAAAGTGCTGAAGTGCTTTGAAGACGGAGGGAGTAAACATATTAAAAAATACAAATCAGGAATGCAACAAACAACTACAACGACACAAAACAACACAAGCTTTTCTAAATGAGCAGATCAGATCAGTAGTTTTCAATGATTGTTTGCAAAAACTTTTTTTGAATAATTCAAATGAAAGCTGATAAATTCCTGAGTTTTAAAATGAATAAATAAATAGATCGAGCACCCTCTGTATCTTTTAGCTTTCACTCATTTTGATTTGAAAATGATGCTTTTCATTTTTTTACTAAGAAAACATACACACTCAAACTTTTATTTTAAAATCGAATATCATCAGTTTCTTCTTCCATTCATCTTTGAATTTAATTTCATATTGATGTTGATTTTGTGCTCTCGCTAACCACAGACGCTTCTCGTTCTTCTTTTCAAATAAACCAGAAATTAAACTGATCACTTCAGTTCAGTTCAGCTTTTTATTAGTGAGAAAATGTTTCTGATTATTTCTTGAAGAGGTCGGAAGCTGAATCTCACCCTGTTTACTCACAACAAGCTGCGAATTTCTGACACAAACATCTTGAAAAATTAAAGGCTTGATGCCAGAATATATGGAGCGGGGATTCTGCATTAGTTTCGTCCTGCACAACAACAATAATTCTGCCTGTTTGTGTCTCACAGCTGTGGTGTGACTTCGACAAGTCCAGCACCTTCAGGAACCAGACGTACAACGAGTCGGCCTCCATCCCAGACATCTGCTTCTACCCAGAGGTACCGGCTAAATGAGTTGTCTGAATTTTGCAGTCAGGTCCATCTGTTATGTTTTTTTTTTTTCACTTGTGCGACAGCGGCAAAAAATGATGAATTAAACATCCTCGGCATCTGCTCGCGCCCAGGGGGAGGTCTCGCCTCAGACAACGGCGACTGATGGAGCCATCAGAACGACACGGAGAAAACATCCATTATATTATTTTGCTCACACAATATGCAGCTGATTGATGAACTCAATAAGTGAGAAACATTTTTATAGCTCCGAGCTTCTGTTGAGTCATGTGTTGTTGCATGTATATGTCACAACCTTATTTCCTCCAGCGGGGCAGAAAGCTTGTGTTTCAAATAAGAGCTGCTTTTAGATAAATAAAAAAAGAGTTAGTGACTTTTTCTAGCTGGGAAAAAAAACCAAAACAGGGATATTAGATAAGACACAAACTCAAAGAAAGCTTTGAGCTTCACTGCAATCTTACTGCACTTCTGAACTGGTGATCTTGACTGTGTCTTTCTTTGTTTTTCGCAGTACTTTGTGTTCACGGGCGTCCTGGCGATGGTGACGTGTGCGGTGTTCCTGCGTCTGAACTCGGTGTTGAAGCTGGCGGTGCTGCTGGTGATGATCGCCATCTACTCGCTGCTGACTGAAGCTTTCTACACCTCGCTGTTTGTCCGCTACGACACCGTCCACCACAACACGGAGTGAGTGTTTCAGAATCACAAAAGTCTCGTAGGAGTGGAATGTTTTTGGTTTATTTTTATGCACGTTTTGAAGAATCAGGTACGTAAAGGTTGATGGAAATGTCAAAATCTGGAAAAACAAATGCTGGCTTCAGGTGGTTTCAGCCTTTTTGAAGAAAGAGTGTCGTAGCACTCTGACCCTGACGTAGCAAACATTTAAAAGACGTGGCCAGCTGTTAAATGATCAGCTGTTTGCTGACCTTCCTCACATGAAACTAAGAGAATGAGCTGATAAAATAATACCAAACAAAGATGTTTTCTTACATCTGTAGAACAAGATTTGTCGTCCAGGGCGTCGCTCTCAGAACTAACCTAACTAGCCTACTACTATAACTAACTAATGCTGCAGAGCTCATATGAACAGTACATGTGTTGAAGTAAAACCAGGTAGATTCAAGTCTCTTCATTCCTCTGTTTCCTCGCCTTTTCCTCTTCAGGGAGTCGCGTTGACCTTATTTCTGGACATAAACGTGCAAATGTGAGAAAACTCATCTCACAGGTTGCCAGTGATAATACAGTGACCTTTACAGTGACAGTGCATGAAGGCACCCTGAGCCTATAACCATGAAAGACCTATAAGAAGAAGAAGATGATGAAAAAAAGCACTAAGCCTCCTTGAAGCAGAGGTTTCCATACAGGCTCCATAAGGAGCAGATGGGAGTCAGATTTATTTCTTTTAAGCCTTTGAAAGACTTCAGAAGGAATAACCACTTTGAATGAATTTCCAGCGCAAAACGTTGCATAATGGAGTCATTTTGCCCAATATTTTATTTATTTGTATGTAACTTCCAAGACGGGCAAAAGTTTGTTTTGTTTGTTTGAGTATTTCAATATCAACTTTTCTCTGTCTAGACATGATGTGGATTAAGTCCGTTTGAACTCATGAATCATTAAAATGGATTCTACATTACACTGCAGAGAAAACCCAAAAACAACTATAAAAATCACAATACAAGCAACAGAAGGAAGGAAGTTAAAATTGTGGTGAGAGCTGGAAGATAAAGTCCAGCAACGTATTAAATATTCTTGTACCGTGATCAGAGTGAGTTCTCCTGTCTGATCGGCCGGCAGGTGTGCGTTAAAACCTTTAAACTCACATGTAGTTCGGCTCAAGTTTAATCACTGTTTGAAATTTTAGAATCCGCTACACAACTTGTAACCATGGCAAGATTAAAGAGCACAGCTGTCAAAGTTAGGAAGCAGTGTTTACTCGTTATCAACTGCGGCAAGTCGGCTGAGTTTAGTTGTGAAAGTGACTAGAATTATTTCCTGTCAGCTCCTGCTTCCTAACTTTTGATTTTAAATCTGTGAATACTTATATTTCTTATTGTTGTCAAATGACCATCGTATAAATGAGTTAATCAACTTGTAGGTGTGTGTTAAACGGTTTGAAGTCACTTGACACTTTGCCTCCACGTCGTGTCTTCAAACCGTTAACTCACACCTACTCTTTGATCATCCCTTATGTAAAAACTTTCCTACACAGGAAAGTCGGTGCTGGAGTCGGTGAAATAACTGCGTGTATAACCTAATGTAAATTAGACGAAAAGAAATATTTTTGAGCTGCAAGAAGCACGACTCAGCAATCTTAACTTGAGCATCAATGCCAAACGTTCTCAGCATCTGTTTTGTGATGATTTGCTGAGCTGCTCTGTAAATGTTGCAGAAGGACCTTGTTTACAACACTTGAAGGATCACAGTCTTCTCACAGCAGCATCAAGACAAACTTTAGTGCGTAAGGAAGTCAGAATCGGTTTAAATAAACCTGATCTTTTAAAAAAAAAAAAAGAAAAAGGTAAAGGTAAAAATCAGAAAAGATTCTGTAACACAAACCAGTGAAATGCAAACACTTGTTTATAATTTCTCAGAGTAACTCCAGCATATCAGCAGCTTCTTTTTGTGTTTTCTTGTCTTTGTTCTCCTTTACGGAAAACAGTTATAATAAACTTTATTTTTGCATTTCTGCAGCACTTTGCTTAACAAGGCTACAAAGTGTTTAACAGAGGAAAAACAGCAGATAATACACAAAACCAACAACACAAGCAACAGAAGGATCGAACAATGGAATAAAATAGGTAAAATAAATTGTTCCATGACAAGAGGGGGAAGATAAACTCCAGCAGCTCTTTCCTATAAAGCAAAGTTCTGAGTTCTTTTTTTTTTTTTTGAGCTGAAAGAAGCATGACTCAACAACATTCTTCCCTTGAGCATCAAAACAGAGATCTGCATTAAATATTAGGCAAAGATTTCTGAGCGTCTGATCTCTGGCTTCTGCTCTTGAAGGTTCAGTGTTTCAATCATAACAAACTGCGGTGCGTTCTGTTTAAATAAACCTGCTCCTTTTTAAAAAAAATGTGAGGTCTGTAAGAAGAAAATGGATCAAAACACCCCAGCTCCTGTATTTCCTCTGTCTGTATGATGTGTCTGCTGTGTGCTGTTGACACGTCTCCAACAACAAGACGCCTTTGTGATGCAGCCGCTGTGTTTTGCATGTGAAGCGCAACCACAAGCATCTCCTTAAACCTCTGAAATGTGTGCTTCCAAATCCTCATACTTATATTTTCTTCCTTCTTTTGCCACCTACAACCCTGTGGAGCTTGTGAAGTGCTGTGTTGTGGCATCATGTGGATACTGAAGATGTCGAACTCTTACTTTAATAACCTTATTATCTAAGAAGGAAAAAAATATCTCTTCTTTTCCCACTCGTTTTAGGAGTCTGGCTCTCTGGTCTCCATAAAGTTTCCAAAGTAGCATATCTAGATCTCTCTGAGCTGTTGATCCTCAGTGAGCCTCAGATTGTGCAGAACTTCTGGTCCTTTGACAGCCTGAGCTGAAAACAAAGAGGTTTTTTTCTTCCATCAGACCCCTGCTGCGTGGAACACACTGAGCGGACAGATTAGGCGAGAAATATCAGTGTCGTCTTTTAAAACTCCTCTAAAAACTCAACTTTTCAGTCCCACTTTCTCTCAGTTGTTGGCTTCTTTGAAATTATTTCTGGACTTGAACTTGTTGGATTTTATATTGTTGTGAAGCAGTGTTTAGCTGCTGTGTTATCAATTAATATTATATTAGAAGAAAGCACAGGTTAACATATAAAATTAGATCATTGTTGGGACCGTTGGTTATAGTTTCAGCGTGAGTTGCAGTTGTTTTGCAGATATTGTTTATAGAGATGTCTGCCTTCTCTCCAGTATAATGAAAGTAGATGAAAATAAAACTCAACAGTAATGTCTCTTTCCAGAAAACATGAGCTGATTACTCCTCAGACGTTGTTGTGAGCAGCTTCAAGTAGGAGCTGAACTACACCCACCAACCGTGCAAGTGGTGCTAATGCTACAGCTCAGCCAAGGAGGACGCCATTAATATTTACATCCCGCGCTGTCACGAGTATGAGCCTCTCGTCAATGAGTAGATGCACGCTTCCTTCTGTGCAATGATATGATCAGTGTGTTTCCTCAGCAACAATATTCCTCACCTGCAGCTGACCTCTGACTACATTATTCTCACAGTCTCTGATCACACCAAACTTCTCTCAAATGTCTGGTTTGGCTTTCAACGGTGGATTGTCCACAATTTATTATTTTGCTGTTTTTTGTCATTTTGTCATCTGTTTTGATGCTCTATAGAGGCCTGCCTGCACCACTGTCAGATCAGTCACATCCCAGTATTTGGCCGGTTTTGAGGTCAAAGGTTGTGTTGTAGGATCCGTAGCAAGGTTTGTTGTAGGCAACTGGACTTCATAGAGTTCTTGAAGACGTTTCGCCTCTCATCCAAGAGGCTTCTTCAGTTCTGGAGAACTGAAGAAGCCTCTTGGATGAGTCTTCAAGAACTTCAAGAACTTCCAATTCTGATTTCTTTAGGAAAAACAAATTAATTCTTCTCCTCACCAGCCCATAATTGGTTAATCTTTACTGGTGCTTGTGCCCTTGCATTCATATAAATACAGTTTTTACCAGTTACACAGTGTTTTTGTGGGTTACCCAGCAGTTACCGCTGCAGAACTCCAGCTGAGTGTCATCTACTTCCATTATATTTAAGAGAAGAAGACTTCTGCAGCTGACACCAAAACTATCTCTGATTAAATTTGAAAAAGTGATGCACTGTATGTTCATTTTAAGCAAAATAAACTTTTTAATTGTTATTGCTCAACAATCTGCAGTTTTCATCAGTGAAACGACAAAAGGGCACCAAATAAACAAAACTCCTGAAGTAACATCTTCTGTATTTTTGTCCCTACAGAAACTTCCTGGGGACCAAAGAGACGTCTTTGCTGCTGATGGCCATGTTCCTCCTCGCTGTGTTCTATCACGGCCAGCAGGTAAGAAAACACCAGCTTCAACAATTTTATTGCCATTAACCATAGAGGTGTCAGATCAGAAAGCCTCTGAGGAACTCTTAGTTGAAATAAACCCTTAACTCAGCAAGCTAGATGTGAAAATATCACAAGAGGAGCAAAAGAGAGATTGGACATCAGAGAAGCAGCTGCGAGAAACAGCGTATAGAATATTTTCACATCTAATGTGGTGAGTTTAGGGGTCTGGAGTAAAAAAACACTCTGAACTGCTCCTTAACATATGCAAGCTGTGATGAAGGGGTGCAAGTAGACAGCGCTTTAAGGGACCACAAGCCGAAGAGATCAGGAACTAATCATCCGCAACACCGAAGAAAACCACCCTGTTATTGCCGTCTAATATCTGGCGGAGTGACACTTCTTCAGATACAAAGAAAAACAGAAACAAGCCACTTTGTTCACACATCTGATACATTATTCAATCCATTTTTCAGTCAGAGTCAGCAGCCTGAGGGGAGCTGGTATCACCGCGCTGCTTTCATGCTCTCTCTATGGCAACCTTTGATCAAGCGGTTCAGCGGCTCGGCGTCGGTCAGAGATGGAGGCCGTAATTGAAGGTCCTTTGTCGCCCCATAAAAGTAGAAAGCAGCCGCATTTGAAGTCATCCAGTGGCATATTGATTTTCTCAGGGTCAATTCTGCCACTTGTTTGGCAAAGCAGAGACAATGACAGCTCCCAGCGTGAAGCGTGCAACACTCCCCATCTCTGAAAAACGTGTTTGTGTGAGATTCATCAGGCCAAGAGAAAAGAGTGCATATAAAAGAGACTGTTTACTCTTTGAAGGGAGGTCCAGCACTGTCTTTTTCGCGCACTGTTAATGGATTGATGTGCCAGGTTTAAACACAATGCGACTGTGTAATTGGCTCCGTCTGTTCTGCAAAATATTCAAAATTATCTTTAGCCGAATGAAATTGGTCCCGGGTGACAAAAAAGCACTTTATGTTTTTATTTCTCGTGCTCAGGCTCACAGCAGGTCTTATGGTGCAACAATGTCGAAACATTATGCTCAAATTTAACTTAGTGTAGAAGGTAGAATCGGGAGGTTTTGTCCGAGCTGTTTCTAAACACACCAGAGTCTTGTTCCCAGGACGTCAGATCTCAGGATTCTGGGACGGTAAAGTGTCTCGAGCAGCAAAATAATGAGGAAATACAGACAGAGGACAGGTACAACCTGAGCCTGGGTTGTTTGAAGCTCCAACAGCAAATGTAGTTCAATATACATAACGTATAATTTCCATAAGGCTGGGATTATAGGTCTTCAGAGGATGCATAAAGGGTGTTGAACTGGAAGAGATACATATGTAAAGTAAGCTGACGGTGAGATTCAACTCCTGCTGGAAAGTTTTTTTCTTTTCTTTTATGCCACAGTGACATTTTTGCAGAGAATAGGAAACTAAATTCTTCTTCGTGGCAGGTAATGTTGTTGCCCATTTTGTTTCAGAGTGCTGCAGGGATGATGTAGTTTTGTTGGCCAGAACAGACGTCATAATCGCTCTGGTTCTCTCCACAAAAAGCCAATAGGATTTTTTGATTGGATTTTAGATCACTGCAGGAAATAAGCTCTGTGGCAAACAAAAGTTTATGATACATTTACGCATCATGAACTACATCATGGTCACATGACCTTAACATCACCACCACAAAGTGACTAGTGTTCAGTGAGATTTTGTTTATTGTCCCTGACAACCTGTGGGGTCTCATAGAACCACTTTTAGCAACCGCCTTTTTAAAGAAATGTAAAAGCTTCCAAATTCACGATACTGATTCACTGATTCTAGTTAAAATGTGAAAATCTCTTGTATTAACCACAGACCTTATTTCAGGCATCTAACCAAAAACTGATTAAAAAATATCCTGCTGACTTTGAGATGAGGGAGGTGCAAAAATGATCATTCATTCATTCCTGCAGCACTCTATCTGCCTCGTCGACCCAAATTCATTCATTTCACAGATGTAGTTGTAGTTTTCTTTTCACTGCGGTTTGCTAAACTTCTCACTGCTTCTAAAAGTTTTTAAAAAGTACAAGCAGTATAAATGAAATGTGGACATGCCTAAAAGGCGCCTGCGAACATTTCCTGATGTGCAGCTGAGGTCACAGACGCGCAAAACCTCCCAAATATCACCAACAGGTGGTGCGGACGCAGCATCGAGCCAGCTGATTAGTGGTTTCAGTCAAAAAAATAAAAATGAAAATTCAGCCCCCATGCAGGCTTGTGAGTGTGCAGCCCGGAGAAGAATGTTCCAGCCTTAAAAAAGAGAGACGCTGCTCTGAAAGCAAAGCTGGTGAAAACTGTACACAGAACCCGAATTCAGGGCTGAATCCTCCAAATCAACCATACATGGACCAACATGTCTAGTTACATGTCAAAAACGTTGATTATCTTCTTTTCCTTTAAAACGACATGACGCATTGAATCCTTTTAGACTAAACTGAATGAATACCCTCCTGTAATTGACTCGAACAGTAATCACAAATGGAACATTTTCAGAGGGGCGGAGGTTTTGCTGCTTGGAGCAAAGATCCAACAGAAACATGAAGTAAAACAGCGGTAATATATCACCACACTAAACACTGGAATAATGAAGCAGCTCCATCATTTGGAATCTGGAACGAGAACAAGGCTTTTCAGTCCTTTGTGGCTGAAAACTCGCAGCAGCGTCGTCTATTGTTGAGAAAATACACAGAGGGTGTAAAAACATTAGTTAGTGCTTCTTTCAGAGGAGACATTTAAGTGATTTTATTGTGTGGAGAAGAAGAGCCTATTAGAGCAGAAAGATGGAGGAGACTCTCCTTTCTTCTTCTTCTCTCTTTCATTACAAGAATCTCATTCAAGCTCTCATTCAGTGCCGTGTTAAATGTGAGTCTTATGCATGATGTCTGCACAATGACCCACAAAACAACATTTGCACTCATTTTCCATTTATGTGAAAGCCGCAAGTGCACAAGGAATGATGTCAGCCTGAATAAATCTTTCATCAAAGTCACAAACAATTCGACAGGTAGATAATTATACTACAATTTAAGCTCACAGGAAAGCAGACTTTTTTCTCTGATTATATTATTGTGTGTTTAATTAAGTAATATGAGATAATATGTTGAGGTTTTGGCACTTTTATATGTATTCTGCTGTGTGATGTTGATTTTTTGTTTCTTTAAAAAGCAGCAGAGGAAACCGAGCCACAGTTCTTTCACGTAATAAAGTCATGGCAGCAGAGCACTGAAGCCAGATGAGGTTGTTCTTCATGAACGCTGCTTCCTGTCAGAGCAGTAATTACATCATCCAGTGCAGTGAACACGAAGCATTTCATCACTAAGCTGCAGACAAGACTCTTATTTTGAAATGATTACAGATTCTCTTTTTTTGACACCTCGTTTTTATGTTAAATCATTTTAAAGACCAGAAGAGGCAAGTCGCTAACAAAATAAGCCATTTTTCTTTGTGTTTCATCTGTTTGATCTGTGTTAAGGTTTGATTAAGCTTCGGCCACTAAACCACTTGGTTAAAGCTAGACAAAGATCGCAGTCATGTTGGAAGGAGACAGGTCCGTTTTTTATCTCGAATACTGAGGGAGGAGTTGCTCAGAGAAGTTGGTCGCCCACCTCTGATTACAGGGCGACTTTCTTTGTCGTGACATGAATTAGTCCCCGTTGGCCTTAAATGTTCAGGATCATTTAAAACAGTAGATGGCATGTTGAGTCATTTTCAACATGTGAAATACCTTTTTTTTTAAATAAAATTGATAAGATATTTCAACATTAACACCAGCATTAATATGTTTCATTACAGCACAGTCATAGAATTTGGAAATTAAATGAAAAGGCTTTCTCATTTAAGTGTCTTTATGAGTGATGTGAAACCCGACATCTTCATGTCTTCATGTTCATGAGCTCCAGTGGGATACTCATGTTATATTGGCCATAAGAACTCAATATATGACAAACATAAGAAAGTAAAGTAAATTTAAAAAAGGAACCAGTAAACACAGCTTTTAGGTAAAACTCAAAACTGTACAGGTGACGTAAAAAAAAATCTATATAATTCAGCAGGCAAAATTATTTTATTTTATTTTTTTGTCGAGTTGTTTCATGTCATGTTTCATGCCGATATTCTACGTCCAGAAAAGAATATCGTGTTTAACAATATTTCTCTATCAGCAAACACAGTGGCAGAGCGGAGTTACAAGCTATCAGTGACATTTACGATCAGTTACACGACAATTCGAGTTTTCACCGCGTGCTCTGCGGCTTTTGACGAAAGCAAAGACAAAACCGACAATGCTCAGCGAGCCGTTTTTATCGGTGGTATTAAGACCACTTCTAAGTGACAGAAGATTTGCTGAGTTTGTGTCCAGTGCACGACTAACTACTGTACATAAAAATGTATAAAAACTGCTGTTAGCATTTGTTTAAAATGTGACAAAAATATGTTAGTCATGGAAACAAAAGTGCACACAATCAGGTCCATGTGTCGTGTCCAACGTTTTATTTATTATTCAACTTTTTTTTATGGTTATTTTAAGGCACTAGTGTCAATAAAGAAAAAATCAACAGTGACTTGTTGCCTAAACTGAACTGCAGACAGTCATAGTCCTGCACGGTACATAAATGTAGTGTTTCATTCACTCGTGGTCATAATCCAGGCAGCAATAATATATTTACTGTTGCAAATTAGTTGTGTAAAAAAATATAAAAAGGATAAAGATATAAAATATGTAAAGTAACCAGTAAGCTGAGTGT
>JAJHUR010097534.1:0-11720 GCA_027495735.1 Lutjanus campechanus
AAAAAAAAAAAAAAAAAAGAAGAGTCAGTGATGAAGGTGAAGATGATGAGGGCCAGAGGTGACATCATCTTTCAGGATTCTTGCAAAGTAGGAGGGTGATGTTAGAGAAGATAAATTAACTGTGGTAGAGAGTTTGACCATTTCTCTTGCCCCCACCTCATCTCCGCTCCTCCTCCTCCTCCCTCCCTGATGGACGGCACCGGGACCCCTCAGCTCTGCTTCCCCAGCCTCAACTCCTCCTGCAGGCGGCTGCTGAGACCCCACTCTGAGACTGCACTGCTCTACACCCTGCTGGCCTTCATCTCTCTGCTCACTGTGACACTCAACCTGTTTGTCATAATCTCCATCTCCCACTTCCGGCAGCTCCACACGCCGACCAACGCCCTGCTCTTGTCTCTGGCTGTGTCCGACCTGGTGGTGGGGCTGCTGGTGATGCCCATCGAGGGCCTGCGCTACATAGAGACGTGCTGGCTGCTGGGGAGGCTGATGTGTGCTCTGACTCCTTATGTTTCTTACTGTCTGCTCTCTGCCTCTGTGGGCAACATGGTGCTCATATCCATCGACCGTTATCTGGCTATCTGTGACCCACTGCTCTACTCCTCTAAGATCACCCTGAACAGAGTTAAAATTTTAATCTGTTTATGTTGGGCCTGTTCTCTTCTCTACAACGGATGTCTTCTGAGTGGACACTTAGAGCAGCCAGACAGGTTCAGCTCCTGCCATGGGGAGTGTGTGGTTGTCATCAGCCAAATCTCAGGCACACTAGATCTCTTCTTCTCGTTTGTCGGGCCCTGTACTGCCATGGTTGTTCTCTATATGAGGGTGTTTGTGGTTGCTGTTTCTCAGCTGCGTGTTATTCGCTTACAGACTGCTGCTATCACTGTCACTGCTGCTCCAACCGCTAAAAAATCAGAGAGGAAGGCAGCACGGACACTTGGGATTGTGATAGCTGTGTTTCTCATGTGTTTCTGCCCATATTACTATCCTGCTTTCGCAGGTGAGGACACCTCCACTAGCTTGTCCTATTATGCCATGTTGTCTTGGATCATGCTGACAAACTCGTGTGTGAACCCTCTGATTTATGCTCTGTTCTACCCCTGGTTTAGGAAAGCTATCAAACTCATCTTTACCCTCAGAATACTGCAGCCTCACTCCCAGGAGGTCAGGATCCTGTAGACACAGCTGCAATTATCTGTTTGGTAAATACAAACATTGAAATGACAATGATCAGTGTATCCAGCTAGGTTTTTTCAATAAAAAAAATCCTTTTTATACTTTCTATATACTAGATGACACCAAGATGTACACAAAAATCATACATATCTACATGCTAGTTAATTGAGATACCTATAATAAATGTACACTCTGTAACAGTCGGCCTCTGTGCTTTGCACACGTCCACACTGACCTTGTCAGTTTCTTTGTTCAGTCTCTTCTCGTCACTACTATTCAGCACTGGAATCTATCTTTTATGTACTTGTCTTGGCAGCTGTGCTGTCAAAAAGAATCAAATGAGAGTGGTCTTAATCCCTGCCATGTGTCATTTACTCTGACACAGCACTGATGTTAAATGCGCTTGTTGTCTTGCTTTAAAACAGATGACTGTTAAAAGAAACATGAACACTTTATTCAGCAAAAAATGCATGTTGTCCCACCACAATATGAAAAAAATCCCACCACATAAAGTGTGCGCGCACACTAAGTATAATAATGCATATTTATATAATTCTTCTGATTTAATGCTTTGCCTCCATAAACTTACCAAATCAGTAGCTACTCCCACACGTCTGTGTGAACCAGGCCTGTAAATCACAATAATTAGAAAATGCTTAGAAAACATTTCAGCATGAGCATTCACAGATACAGTTAAAAACAGTTATTTAAAATGGAAAAAAATGGATTTAAAAAAAAGAGAATAAAACACACATGTCCCTCCCTGAGGCCCAGCTACTGTATTGCTGAGCTGCCCTCATAAAAAGGCACGTCTCCATGTCTCAATGGACAGAGGTAGAGGACTGTGGTTTTTATAGGGCAGTTCTTTAGACACAAATCTGTAAAAAAATAAAAATAAATCAAACTGTGAAGGTTGGATTCTCTGAACAAGTGCACACTTTTGTGATAAATACTTCCCCAGCAAACCTGCTGTAATGGGCCACAGTCATAAGGCGTACACATTGTGGCTGCACCCACATGGGGGCATTGTCACACTGCAGAAGATGTTTGCTGCCTCTTTGTCCAGCATAAAGAGCTACAGACCTACAAAAATACACTAAAGGCCACATTTATCCACCTTTTACAGCACCTCACCATCCTTTTCCCCATCTTTAAAAATCAATTCTTTCTGATCAAATTCTCAGCAAATTGGCCAGCTTCTAGTTCGAGGTGCACACTGAACGGTATTTATTATTGATAGCTACTTGTTGAAAACACAGATTTTACTATTTGCTGAGCCTTGGTAATAAAACTACCAATACTCAAATTTAAATTGCAAACCCAAACTCAAAACCCAGCTAAAGCTAAACACAAATGAACATGGCATTAATTCGAGAATTAAAAATGAGAAATGAAGATTCAAAATCAAATTGTTGGGAGGGAGGATGATGACGAGAGAATTTGCATCAGTCACTGGGCATTGGGAGATGCAAGAGGGTGCGTTTGAGGAAGATAAATAATCTGTCTGATGTGGAGTCGCATCTCTCCTCCTCCCTCCCTGATGGACGGCACCGGGGGCCCTCAGCTCTGCTCCTCCAGCCTCAACTCCTCCAGCAGGCGGCCGCCGCGACCCCTCTATGAGACTGCACTACTCTACACTCTGGTGGCCTTCATCTCTCTGCTCACTGTGACACTCAACCTGTTTGTCATCATCTCTATCTCCCACTTCCGGCAGCTCCACACGCCGACCAACGCCCTGCTCTTGTCTCTGGCTGCGTCCGACCTGGTGGTGGGGCTGCTGGTGATGCCCATCGAGGGCCTGCGCTACATAGAGACGTGCTGGCTGCTGGGGAGGCTGATGTGTGCTCTGACTCCTTATGTTTCTTACTGTCTGCTCTCTGCCTCTGTGGGCAACATGGTGCTCATATCCATCGACCGTTATCTGGCTATCTGTGACCCACTGCTCTACTCCTCTAAGATCACCCTGAACAGAGTTAAAATTTTAATCTGTTTATGTTGGGCCTGTTCTCTTCTCTACAATGGATGTCTTCTGAGTGGACACTTAGAGCAGCCAGACAGGTTCAGCTCCTGCCATAAGGAGTGTGTGGTTGTCATCAGCCACATCTCAGGAACCGTTGACCTCTTTATCACATTTGTCGGGCCCTGTACTGTCATGGTTGTTCTCTATATGAGGGTGTTTGTGGTTGCTGTTTCTCAGGTGCGTGTTATTCGGATGCAGACTGCTGCCATCACTGTCACTGCTGCTCCAACCGCTAAAAAATCAGAGAGGAAGGCAGCACGGACACTTGGGATTGTGATAGCTGTGTTTCTTATGTGCTTCTGTCCATTTTACTATCCTGCTCTCGCAGGTGAGGACACCTCCACTAGCTTGTCCTATTATGCCATGTTGTCTTGGATCATGCTGGCAAACTCCTGTGTGAACCCTCTGATTTATGCTCTGTTCTACCCCTGGTTTAGGAAAGCTATCAAACTCATCTTCACCCTCAGAATACTGCAGCCTCACTCTCGGGAGGTCAAGATCTTATAGGTCACTTTTCAGTGTTTTGTCTCATCTCTGGCAGCATAACAGAGATGCTCTACAGAGGCCTCAGGCACAGAGTTTCACTTTTTGTCACAAACTCGCTTGGTAAACAGGTTTTTCTCATGAATGCACACCTCGTCACTGGGTGAAACACATGAACCACTGACTTCTCGCTGCAAATGTGTGTCTGTTGACCTGGAGTGAAACACTGCATGCAATGTTTGTGCCTTGCAGAAAAATATTATCACAAAGGTGAATATGACGATAAATACAAAAATGTCCTTTTTTCCAAGTTTCTTTGCCACATTGTCATAAGCAAACAAGTACTACAAAATTATAGAAATATTTTCATGCTACTTGCTTGTGATACAGTACAATGAACATAGTGTGATTAAAAGGTCTCAGTCAGTCAGTAGGCCTCTTTGCTTTGCACACATTAATAATCTCATCATCACAATTATTCAACACTGAAATGTATCTGTTATGTATTTCTCCTGTCAGCACTGTTATTAAAAGTA
Source organism: Lutjanus campechanus (assembly GCA_027495735.1). Classification (NCBI taxonomy): domain Eukaryota; kingdom Metazoa; phylum Chordata; class Actinopteri; order Lutjaniformes; family Lutjanidae; genus Lutjanus; species Lutjanus campechanus. The sequence continues at coordinate 4,213 of JAJHUR010097534.1, forward strand.
ATCACATCAATGTGGTCTTAGTCTCTGCCCTTTTTTACTCTCATTCAGCAGTGTTGTCAATTGCACTTCATGTCTTGCTGCAAATAACAGTTCATAAAAGAAACATGAAATATTGGAATTTGCATAAAACATGAAAAATCTACATGTTCTGTATAATACTAGGTTTTCACATATTTATTTTGAATTTTTCACTTTGTCTCCATATACTTAACTGATCAGGCAGCCACGTCCAGGTGTTTGAGTGTGGGCCTGTAAAACACAAAACCACAAATGGTTAGAAAAAAAATTAAGCAGGAAGACAAATATGGTTTTTTAAAAAAAAGTAAATTAAATTATAAAAATCTTAATAAAGAAAACAGAATACAACACACACGCCCCTCCATTAAGTTCAACTTGCTAAGGGGACCTGAAACAAGTCACACCTCCCAGCAGAGAGGGTCAGAAGATTGTCATTTTTACAGAGCAGTTGTTCAGGAAAAAAATCTGCAGTAAAGCTAAAAATGTGAATGATGAATTTGCTAAACGAGTACACACCATTTCAATAAACATATCAGCAAACCTGATGTATCTGGCCAGAGGAAAAAAACATGCACATTCTGGGTTGTAGCCACATGGGGGCAATGCAGGCCTGTTTACTATGACAACTAGAGATGCTCACTGCCTCTTAGTACCGAGGGAAGAGCTACAGACCTGCAAAATACTCTGAAAGTCACATCCAGCCATTGTTTTAAAGCATTTCACCACCATTTTCTTTCAAGCCAATTCATTCTAATCAAATTCCCACCAATTCTATTTCACAGATTAAATAGTTGGTTGTGCTGCACTGGACTCAGCTGAAATGTCCACAGTGCCTACCCAACAAAAACATAACAACAGTTTTAATAGCTTGTCCCTACAAAAAAACTGGATTCATATTAAGATTCCTTCAAATGACACAAGAGAGATACAGTACTGTGTGATCTGTTCTCTAAACTATAAAGTCAAGTCAACACATAAAAACTGAGCTCAAACTATTGTCTGTTTGAAATAATAAAAGCAGCACATCACTCTTTCCTCATGCTGAGAACATTTGCAAATAACTTTTGACTGTTTAATACATTTTAAAACTTTTAAAACCGCCCCAAAAGGTATGCAGCACCTTTGCTCCGACAAATTGCTACTCTCTATGAAGTGCCACAGCCACCTCTAAAAGAACAATCCAGGAAGTACGGCCGAATTAGTGGTCAGCGAGCACAGGCTTCCGCCACCAACAACTTAAGACCCGATCCTTTGCACAAACAATTTGAGGCAGGGATCCTTCAGGCTTTTAATCAGTGTTTTTTGATGTTATAGATGGATTCATTCAAGGCCTTGAGCTGCTTTTAAATGACCACTTGAGCCCTCTGGTGTTTTAATTAGTAACTATTTTGCTGAAAATCCAGTGGATCAGCTTTGGAGTAGTAGTATGTGCTTTTTTGCTGAGTCTCAGTCAACTACTCATGCTCAATTCTACAGACAGATCTACACTCAAAACCCACCTACAGCTTAACACAAATGAACATGGGGACAATTCAAGAATAAAAAAGTAAATAAAGAATCAAAATCACATTGTAAATAGGGAGAAGTGATGATAGTGAGGGGGAGAAGTTTCATCATTCGTCAGGTATTTTGAGGGGACGGAGGGCGGGGTTTTAGGAGGATAAATCAAGTGTCTGATGTGGAGCTGCATCATTATGTCCTCCTCCCTCCCTGATGGACGGCACCGGGGCCCCTCAGCTCTGCTTCCCCAGCCTCAACTCCTCCTGCAGGCGGCTGCTGAGACCCCACTCTGAGTCTGCACTACTCTACACCCTGCTGGCCTTCATCTCTCTGCTAACTGTGACACTCAACCTGTTTGTCATCATCTCTATCTCCCATTTCCGGCAGCTCCACACACCGACCAACGCCCTGCTCTTGTCCCTGGCTGTGTCCGACCTGGTGGTGGGGCTGCTGGTGATGCCCACAGAGAGCCTGCGCTACATAGAGACATGCTGGCTGCTGGGGAGGCTGATGTGTGCTCTGACTCCTTATGTTTCTTACTGTCTGCTCTCTGCCTCTGTGGGCAACATGGTGCTCATATCCATCGACCGTTATCTGGCTATCTGTGACCCACTGCTCTACTCCTCTAAGATCACCCTGACTAATGTTAAAATCTTTATCTGTCTCTGCTGGGCCTGCTCAATTATCTATAATGGATTGATTCTAATAACCCACGTAAAGCAGCCAGACCAGTTCAGCTCCTGCCATGGGGAGTGTGTGGTTGTCATCAGCCACACCTCAGGAATTGTTGACCTCTTTATCACATTTGTCGGGCCCTGTACAGTCATGGTTGTTCTCTATATGAGGGTGTTTGTGGTTGCTGTTTCTCAGGTGCGTGTTATTCGGATGCAGACTGCTGCCATCACTGTCACTGCTGCTCCAACCGCTAAAAAATCAGAGAGAAAGGCAGCACGGACACTTGGGATTGTGATAGCTGTGTTTCTTATGTGCTTCTGTCCATATTACTATCCTGCTCTCGCAGGTCAGGACACCTCAAACAGCTTGTCGTACTTTGCAGTGTTGTCTTGGATCATGATGACAAACTCCTGTGTGAACCCTCTGATTTATGCTCTGTTCTACCCCTGGTTTAGGAAAGCTATAAAATTCATTTTCACACTCAGAATACTGCAGCCTCACTCCCGGGAGGTCAGGATCCTGTAGACAGGGCTGGAATGATCTGGTCAGTTTTCAGTTTTAATGAAACATACTGTCTTGTATCATCACCTATACCTATAATATGTGTGCGTGTGTGTGTGTTGTCTGGCCAGACTTACTGAGTCTACAGTATATAATAGTGTTTGAGGGTCGTTCAAATTCATTTTTACTCTTCCAAAATATTTCCCCAAGTTCATAGTTATCATAAATGCACCTTTAATACTGTACAGCTTCTTAGCTCTTCAGCAGTGTAAAATGTAATGCTGACTGCTGCCCTTTAGCTCAAATATTCTGACTGTATGACGTAGGGCTGCAAGTAAAGATTATTTTCAAATAGTGATACATATTGTACATACATATAAGTGGTTATACATGTGCAAATGCATTATTACTCATTGAATATAACAGTGGTAATACTGTAAGGGTTTACTGCCTATTGACAACATGTAGAAAGAAAACCACATGCATATTTTTTAAAATGTTTTATAAATAATAACTTCTTTGCACCACAAAGGGCCTTACAACTTTGTGAGTTTCTCTACTTCCTCACTGCCTTTGTTGGATTTATATTCAGCATAATAATCCCCATTAAAAAATACATTTAAAGTCAGATTGGTTTATTGAGGGTTTTTTTGTATGACATAGCTTTTAAGAACTGCTTTCAAACTGTGCTGTTTTAATTCTGACATGACTGATGTCCTGTGGCATTAATGATGCCATCAAATAGAAACATAAAAGCCAGTAATTTTCACTTTCAGTCCTGCTGCAAATCTGTTTAACATCTCAATTACTGACAGTGCAATAATTAAACAGTCAAATCAAATAAGAAGGGACTCATCAGCACTCGTGACAGCACTATATTTTTGTCTGTTATTCTGAACTTTGCATTTTCATGCACAGACTTACCTACTGAGCAAGTTTTTTCACGTGTCTACATGAAGCAAGCCTGCAATTCAAAATGGTTGGGAAAGTGGTTATTAAATGGGATTTGCAATGGCAAAATATAAATAAGCAGAATGTTATGAAAGACACTCTGTCCTCACTTAAGACGAAACATTGTTGATTAAAACTATATTTTTTAAGGGCAATTCATTGAAAATTTTGCAGGGCATAACTCTGCAAAGGTGAATAACTGTCAGCATGGTCAACAGTATCACAATCTACATTTTAATCCCATTTCAACAATTAATAAAGAACATATACTAAGATCTAGATCTACATATGCTATGTTTACTACGACATAAGTGATGCTGTTAAGAGGGCAAGATTCAATATATACTCATTCAATACGTAAATACTTTTTCAACATCATGTGCTTAAAAAATATATCTCAGTGCTCATCAAGATCTCGGTTTGGTTCGCTCTTTATTGTCCAGCATGAAAATTGGCTTGAAAAAAAACAAAATCAGACAGTGTTCAGTGACTTTTCTGTCCCAGCACTGTCTGCAGGTTGATCATAAAAGAAAGAAAGAAAATCTTATTGTGTGTGCCTCAGACCCTTTTGATGTGGTATCTAAAGATACTACGTTTTTTATACTAATATGCATCGAAGTTTAAAATTCGAGTATGATGCAGGTTTACTGCATAGACTGTATAAAACATAGATTTACTGTCATACTCCGCTGCAGTTCCGCCATCCACAGCAGCAGGGGGCGGTGTTGCACGTTAACATTCGATGGCAAAAGCCACTGACAGAAATATGACATGACTGTGAGCCGTTCATTATAATCAATACATACACATGCCTCTATAACAATTAACGATTTTAATATAAAACATGCTGCGGACATTGTGTCGAGCCGGCGGCGCCGTTTTAAAGGTACAGACTCTTGTTTATCAGGCACTAATAAACAACTTTATGTGCTGCTAGCGTTAGCTGAAGGACGTGCCAGGTAATGCTAACTACCTAGCAGCTTGTCAACTTTAACCGCTAAAGTTTCTTTATATTAGACGTTTATTTTAACTGATGCTATTAGACATTTAAGTTTCCTATATGTGCATTATATTACTAAACTTTATAATGTAATCAGGCACAGTTATCTGCGAAAACAGGAGCTAGCTTACCTCAACTAGCCGTTCCTGTCAAACTAGCCATTCATCAAGTTTTTTTTTTTGCTCCTAATGGTCGTGTCTGCAGGGGAACCCTCGATTCGCGAAACTCTCGCGGGATCTGTACGTGTTTTGTTATTTTTAATATTATTTGTTCACGTTGTCTTCACTAATTATGTTTTATAATGTGACAACGCTAGGGTTAAAAACCCATGCAGGTTTTTTAAAACAAAACACACTTGGTAATGGTTTGGGAAAGATCACGGTTTGGGTGTAAGTGGTCATTATCGCGAGACCTTTCGCGGGTCTGGGGTTCCTTTCTAAACACGAACCATAATACTTAAAGTTCCACACTGCAATACACTTGTGAGCAGGTGTGAGTGTTTTTTTACAGATATAATATTTAATTTAATTTTTATTGGTCATATGCCAACTTCTAAAAGATTTTATAAATGCTTAATTATTTATTTTAGTTAATGTTTTGCATACAAAGTTTCAACAACAGGCTATTTATATACAAAAATCCAGTTTTTATACCAGCATACCTTTTTTAATTTTTATACAATACTATTATTACCAAAGTCCTTGTAATGGATAAAAATAAATACATTTTAGCTCCAACACTAAGAGCAATGCATCTATGGCAGGTTGACAGAATGTCCCAGTCTGTTGTGTCCTGTGTCTAAGAGTCACCAAACTAATTGGGACAGACCCACTGATTTGTGCATCACCATGTGTCTCTTGTCTGCAGAACTCCCAGCAGACGGTGCCCAGGCTGTGGATGAATCCAGCCCAGCAACGATGGGCCTCCCGTTTACCCATGAACACTGTGGTCCTGTTTGTGCCACAGCAGGAGGCCTGGGTGGTGCAGAGGATGGGTCGCTTTCATCGGATCTTAGAGCCAGTAATTCTTTTCAACTTAGAGTTCAATGAGTTTATGTACAAGGAGGCCAATCTCTGTGAAAAGAGGCATAAATTAGCACTAACATTTACCATTTAACCCACTAGTGTTGTCCTTTCTTACAGGGACTGAACTTCCTTATTCCAATACTTGACCAAATTCGTTACGTGCAGAGCCTCAAAGAGATTGTTATTGACATCCCAGAACAGTCCGCTGTAACTCTAGGTAAGTTTTTTCTTATTTTATTTTGGGTAAAAGTCAAGGAAACTCAAACACTGACATAATGGCATTAACACATGTATTGGTTTTCCTCATGGCTAAATGAACTAATGCGTTTTTGGTCTTTATACAGATAATGTGACGCTGCAAATTGATGGAGTACTTTACTTGAGAATCTTAGATCCTTTTAAGGTATGCTGGTAAGAATTAGAAGACTCAAAAGTAATTCTGTTATTAGTACAGCGTTGGTTACACAGGGGATAACATACGGAGAGATATAACCTTTGCTTGCCTGAGAGTTATGGTATTCACTAACTCACCACACTTTTTCCCACCTATCAGAAATATACTGTGTTTAAAACACAACGCAATTGAAATGACAGTTAAATAAGAAAGTGTGTGTAGGAAACATTCACTATGGGAATAATGTGATCATAGCAATGTAAATAAATGTTAGTACACATCTATGATAAATATGAACACTGGTTTGTTGTAATCAATGAGTGACTTGTGCCAGCAGGTGGCGCCAGTTATCCACATAGTGATGCTGATCAGTTGTGTCTCTCTCCAGGCTAGTTATGGTGTAGAGGATCCAGAATATGCTGTTACTCAGCTTGCACAAACCACAATGCGTTCAGAACTGGGCAAACTCACCATGGATAACGTATTCAGGGTAAGAATCACACTGCTTGCTGTGTATTTCATAGCAAAAAAGGGGAAGTACCTTAAACTCTCTTGTCTTGAATCTCTCTGGTTTTCCAGGAAAGGGAGTCTCTTAATTCCAACATCGTCCACTCCATCAACCAGGCGGCAGACGAGTGGGGCATCCGCTGCCTGCGTTATGAAATCAAAGATATACAACTTCCACCTCGTGTTAAAGAATCAATGCAGATGCAGGTACGACAAACACGTGAGCACAGCGGTCACTTCAACACAGGCCGGCTACAGGTCCTTAAAGGGTCTGAAAATGTCTGAATTTGATGCCTGCAACACGTTTCAAACGTTCATGATCTGTTTGAGAAGTCACTTAGGGTCAAGCTTGCATTCAGAATTTGCAGAAATCATAAGATAATCACAACATAAGCCGTGTAAACCCTAATTTTCTTGTTGTTTAACTTTCTTTTCATCCCTGTAATACAGGGATACTGTGTTTAGTAATGTTCTTTGCAGTCCCATCATGTTTTCAGGTAACCTCAGTAGTATTACCTTTTTACATATACAGTGATAGTTACTACACTTGAGAGTTCCTAGAAGTTATGAAAATTGTTGCACCCAACCACTGGGTGATTTTAGGATTATCCCTTTTTCCCCCTGGAGGAGAAATACTTGACGTCCTTCTTTGTTCTGTGTTTCCCTTGTAGGTGGAGGCTGAGCGCAGGAAGAGAGCCACAGTGTTGGAGTCTGAAGGCACGCGGGAAGCGGCCATCAACGTCGCGGAGGGTCGCAAGCAGGCCCAAATCCTCGCGTCAGAGGGAGAGAAGGCCGAGCAGATCAACAAAGCAGCCGGTCGGTGCATTTTTACTTTCGGACCTAAAGAAAATTTTAACTTGTGTTTTTCCGTTGACTCAGTTACATGCATGAATCATGTGATCATGTATGTAATTGAAGGTCTTGTTAACGTAGGAGT
>JAJHUR010097543.1:8902-19368 GCA_027495735.1 Lutjanus campechanus
AAACATGCTAACTCACCTAAAACGGCACCACCCGAGTGTAAATATCACCGCTACAAGAAGAAAAACCAACATAGTGCAAACGCAGCTGACCTCGGCATTCAAGCAGCCTCTCCCTGGCAATTCAGATCGGGCCAAAGCTATAACAAGAGCCATTGGAGTTTTTATAGCAGCGGATCTAAGACCATATTCAGTTGTTGAAAATCCTGGTTTTAAACACATGCTCAAGGTGATTGAGCCCCGGTATGAAGTACACCCAAATGAACAACAAGAAAATTTAGGTTTTGCTTTTTGTTCCCATACTGTATCGAAAATGAACCGAACCGTGACCTCAAAACCGAGGTACGTATCGAACCGAGATTTTTGTGTATCGTTACACCCCTACCATTTTCATTTGGTTACCTTAGTTTAATTTTATGTGATTTGTAAAATCTTCATAAAATGTATAAGTGCAAGTTTAAACACACATTAATAATTAGCTCAATTGTAACCCAAAACTTTTTAAATTAAAAGTCCTTTTTCAGAAATTCATCTTAATTTCTCTAAAAGGTTTATTACAAATAGTCCTCTTTCTCTCTCTCTCTCTCTCTCTCTCACACACACACACACACACACACAGAGGGAGGGAGAGAGAGAGAAACCTGCACGTCAGGTCTGTATCTGTGAGCTTTTTCAGATAAAGCCATATACGCACATTAGCAGTCAGAGTAAACAGATCAATGCCTTTTACGCAATGGAATGCTGCTGGAGCCTTACAAATACCCACAGGACATGACAGTTAGTCAGACTGAAAGATCGCAAGTAGCGAACAAGATCATCTGATTTTACAAAGACTACTTCTACTACCACCACCACTACTTTTACAAAGACTACAGTGAGTGCGGATTAGTTTGAATTGCTGAAATCAGAAAATCTGCGACCAGCAACTAATTTTCAGACATCATATTTAACAAATTCTTCAAGTGCTGCAGTTGATCTGCAAAATGCAAGCTGTTCGTCAGTGTTCAGTGTGCGCCAGCCGTGCTGCTGGAGGACTTCTGAGAAATCAGACGGACATTTCACTGCTGCAGAGTGTGATCAGGAGAGGACCAGTCTGTGTCCGTCTACTAAGGTATGTTATGAACAATGCTTAAATCTCTTCTCCTAAATACTGCCTATTGAAGCTTTGTGATTATTAGAATGTAGGTGTGTACTTAAGGTTTGACTGACTGTTGTCATTTTTCTACAGCAGTTCGGAGAGTGCCGTATTCAGCAAAAGGAAGCCTGGAGTCCAGAAGTCGGTGGAATGGACAGATACTGCACACATGAGCAAAGCATCTTTAAGTGTTGGTCACGGACTTAGTGCTTCCACTGTTGCACAGGTGGGTCAGTCTAACATAGAATAATAGTACGTTCACCAGCTGCACAGATCTTTCATCCCTTTACAAAACATTGATTCTCGCTCTTGTCTTTGTATTTTGTAAAACACTGACTTTTCCCGATTCTCCCCTCTGTTTGTAGCAAGTGGAAAACCTCTCTCACAACTCCCTGATCAGAAGAGCAGCCTCAGTGGTTACAGACAGTTCAAGTACTTTCCTCTCCCAGACCACCTTGGCTCTCATAGATGCCCTTTCAGACTACTCAAAGGTAGGTTTTCATCTAGTGTGAAACATTAGCTCTGTACTGCACTGTTATTCTGTACTGTCCCTGACTGTCTGTCCTCCCTCTGTTTTCTACCAGGCTGTGTACACACGCATTGCTGTCCAAAAACGGTATCTAGCTTCATTGGGAAAACTGACCCCAGCAGAGGAGGACTCACTCCTGGAGGTGATCAATGGCCAGCGTGCACAGGTTAGTTTGTGTTGCCCTTTTGGAGAAACTTTAATAACATGCCTATATCTACTCTCGCTTACTATGTGCAAAAACAATAAAAAAGATAAATTTCTTATATTAATTTTGCTTTGTCTCTTTGTCCTAACAGATCAGTGACAGATTAGAAGAATGCAGACGTTTTGAAACAGCCTGGATCAATGCTGTCAACTTGTGTAAAATGGCAGCCGGGGCAGCACACACTTCAGGTGAGTTAAATGTGTGTGTACAGCTGTATTTCTTGAGGTCCTCATCCAATATTTGAAGTGCCTCAGCAACTTTACCAAATTCGTGTTTGCATCTGTGTGTTTCCAGGAGCCGAGCAGGCGTCCATCACAGTGAGGACAAACATTCAGGTGGCCCAGTCGCAAGTGGAGGAGGCAAGGAAACTGTCAGCAGATGCGGATAAGAAGTTGGCCGAGACTAAAGTGGAAGAGATCCAAAGGATGGCAGAGTATGCTGCCTTCAGACAAAATATTGAGGAGCCTGAGATGCATGAAGCTTATCTACGAGAAGACTAAAACCAATAGAGATACAGGAAAACTAAAAAAAAAAAAAGTTTGAAAGTTTTGAGCTTTATTTCCTGATTTTTGAAAGATGTTTACATTTACGATCAAAAATTTTACAAGAGAATGAATTGAATTGCTAACTGTTTCTAATTCTCTATCACTGCATAGATTATTATTTAAGACTATTTATTTGATCAGTGAATGGAGCTTCAAAGAAATAATGGTTGAATCTCCAGTATATATTGTATGGCCGTGTGCCTTATTCAACATCAGATCATAACATTTTTTAATGTATGTTTTATTGTAACAAAGCTATTTTTATATAAAACTATTGTTTGTTTTCACATGCAATAGTGAAAAAATAAAATGAATCTGTGTATTTGACTTAATGTGCATGTGTTGATGGTCCTTGTTTGCCCCTTTATTTAGTAATCCTAAATTTGTAGGATATGGCTTTGTGGTTACTGCTAACCATTGTTAGCTCACATCAAAAAGGGTTTGCAGCCATATCTTCTTTGTCTTTGAAAGGCTGCCTTAAGATTAATGACTCGATGTGATGTCAGCATTATCTGCGGATATTTAAGTGTTATCATTATAGAAAAAGAAGGCACAACCACTGCCTAATCATCATGGACAACCATGAATAACACTGAAATCCAAAAAAAAGTGCACTATTCATTTAGCCTACTTTCACCTAGACTGATTCACAAAAGTGAATTTGCACTGGACAGACCTGCTGACTGGACGCCATTTTGATTAACCTTCAGTAAACCAGAACAGTGAAATGTGACGTGACTTTTGACATCTTGACCAATGATGCTCCTTTATCAATCATTGTACAGAACAAGCTGCCCCATATTAAATATACGGTTGTTATTAGCACGACCAGATCCAAGGCTGGTGGAACTGAATTGAAGGGACGTATCTACCAGAGCAAATGAAAACATGAGCTAGGCAGATTCGTCTGGTTCCCAGGCTACTTATTCACGAATATTAATTACTAGACCTCCCACACCATCTCTGGTTCCTTCCTCACAGGGCCGGCCACTGGCATGCACACTCTATGCGGTTGCTTAGGGCCACAACCGATACGGGGGGGCCGCACTATCAGTGTGACCTTCTGTGTTGCTCGCTCTACAGCCTCAGTGGCCTTGATGCCCACTACCCTAGCTGGTTTTACCTTGTTCTCCTCTGCCTTTATTCTGTCAATACAGTTTGTAGACACCAGCATCTTTCTTGAGATTCTGATTGGGCAACATCAGTTGAAATGCTGTGCACATAACTAGCATGTGCCTGTATGAACTGCCGGAAAGAGAGAGTGAGAGAAAGTGCTCCTATGGACAAGCGTGAGAAAAGGAATGTGCAAATGTGGCCAGAAGTGTTTATGTGAGATAAACTTTATTTGATCATGAAGCCCAGTGTTATTGTGCAATTCTGTGGTTTACACTGCACACTGGAGTCTCTGTTAACATCTGCTGTTTATGCGCTCTCTCTCTCTATGGAAACCCCACTCTGCAATGTGATTAACAAAAAAAGATATTAACTCATTATTTTGAAAAAAATCATCCTTATGCCTCAAGTTAAATTAATTATTTATGTGGACTTTATTTTATGGTCTTGCTGCCCTGGCATTTGGCCTTGTGCCCCCGAAAAATTATGAAATTCCGGGCCTGCTCCTCACACACTGTGCAGTGTGTACTTACCTGCTTTAATAACTCTGTGTGTCATCATGGTCACGCAGGTTAGCTAGCAAGCAAAGAAATCAAACTTATTCTAATGAAAAAAGTTTCAGCTAAAACTGAAAATGCATTTATTTTCTTGCCAGCTTGCCAGGTTAAAATTATTGTGGCTTTGTTCAGTTTAATTAATTCAAAATCAAAACATGACAAGAAAATATTGCATTACTAACATAGTTAACAAGCAAAGTGTGTATGATTATTTAGTTACAGTGTCAGTACAGTGTGTGTGATTTAGTGGTTGCGCTGGGAGTATTTTGGGGCCACAAACAAAATCTTGTTTAGGCCCGTCAAAATCCTGGGGTCGGCCCTGCTTCCTTACCACAGAAGTTATAGTCAATTTAGCTATTTTTTGCCATCAAGGATCTGCAGGCAAAGGCCTCCATCTCTGCCTGCCACCTAACTGGCATTGGACCAAATCCTAATACTTGGTCTTGAAAGTGGTACTTACAGTCCGTTGCGTTACTTTTTTCCACAGATGTCTTTGAATCACTCTTACTATGGCTGTTCCCAACAGCAGAGCTCCCAGGGTCTTCTGGAAGCAATCAAATATCCCCCACCCTACATGGTGAGGGTTACCTGTTATGTTACCTAGCAACCCACACCAGTTTTCTTGTCTCACTGAGCTAAACAATTTTGTAAACTTTGTTTTTTCACACTGAAAAAAAAAAGAAACTCATTTAAACTTACAAAAAATGGAGCAAAAACAATGTTAGACACTTAACTTCAAGATAGAGGAATTAGAGGTGTTGGTAACATCTGTAGAGAAATCCAAAGATGTTCTTTTTGGGAAATTTACAACCTTAACTGAAGAATGCCATTTTGTGCACTGCATTGTGCATTATAAGGCCATTGTCAGTTTTTATACCACAAAATGTACAGCCATTTCTGTGATGTGTAATGAGGAAAATACATGATGTAACTGTACCATTATCATTTTAATTTGTAATACCTTGTATTTATTGTATGTGATTTTTTATATTCAAGAGACACTTTTCATTTCATGTGCAAAATTCACATCTTAAACATACTCCAATAATTAGCTCAATTCTAACACAAAACTTTTAAACTGAAATTTTCAAACAAAAAATGTTTTGTGTAATAGGTTTATTTTGTCCTAAACTATACAAATGGTCCTCTTTTTCATCCACACACGCACACACACACACACACACACACACACACGCACACACACACACACACACGCACACACACGCGCACACTCACTCAACAGAGCAAGAGTGACATAGCGAGAGAAACCTGCACGTCAGGTCTGTATCTGTGAGCTTTTTCAGATAAAGCCATATACGCACATTTGCAGTCAGAGTAAACGGATCAATGCTTTTTACGTAATGCAATGCTGCCAGAGCCTTACAAATACCCACAGGACATGACATTCTGTCATCATTGAGCAGACTGAAGGACTGCAAGCAGCAAACAAGATCTTTTCTCTGATTTTACAGCCAACAGATTAGTTTGAATTGCGGTAAACAGAAGACCTACGATCAGCAACTACTTTTACTTCCATCATATTGAATACATTCGTCAAGTTCTGCAGTTGACCTGCAAAATGCAAGCTGTTCGTCAGTGCTCGGTGTGTGCCAGCCGTGCTGCTGGAGGACTTCTGAGAAAGCAGACGGACATTTCACTGCTGCAGGCCAAACAGAGTGTGATCAGGAGAGGAGCAGCCTGTGTCCGTTTCCTCAGGTATGTCGTTGATAACAGACGATGCCAAGATCTATGTCACCAAACGCCTTTTGAGGCTTTGCAACAAACAGAATGTAGCCTGGATTGTAATAAGTGCAGAAAACATATGATGTTAAAGCAATAAAGTAGTAAAGTCACAATCAAAATGTACCATGTGTGGCAAATACAGTATTTTTCAGAAGCTTATTGATCTTTTCTGTTGTGTTTAAACAAGCTTTTAAAACGCTCAGGAAGTTGAATGAATGACTCATTTATATTAACTTCAGTTAACCATTAGATTATAAGTCACAGCACTACAAAACCTTGAGTTGAAACACCATTGATCATGACTGTAATAACCTGCTTATATTTTTCTGCAGCAGTTCTGAGAGTGTGCTGGTCAGCAGCAGGAAACCTGGAGTCCAGAAGTTGGAGGGATGGACAGAAACTGCGCACATTTGCCAAGCATCTTTAAGTGTCCGCCGGGGGCTTTGTGCTTTCTCCTCTGCACAGGTGGGTCAGTCTCCTACCAGCACATGAACCAGCTCACTGGACTGCAGCTGCGCAAACCTGGTGTCCCTTCGGAATAAGTTTGTTCTTGTTCTTCATATTTTGTTCGGGAGGTGTTAAACAACAAATTTTTCCCCTCTGTTTTTAGCAAGTGGAAAACCTCTCTCACAACTCTCTGATCAGAAAAGCAACCTTAGTGGTTACAGACAGTTCGAGTACTTTCCTCTCCCAGACCACCTCAGCTCTCATAGATGCCCTTTCAGACTACTCAAAGGTAGGTTTTCATCATTGTGAAACATTAGCTCTGTACTGCACTTGTTATTCTGTACTGTTCCTGACTGTCTGTCCTCCCTCTGTTTTCTACCAGGCTGTGTACACACGCATTGCTGTCCAAAAACGGTATCTAGCTTCATTGGGAAAACTGACCCCAGCAGAGAAGGACTCACTCCTGGAGGTGATCAATGGCCAGCGTGCACAGGTTAGTTTGTGTAAGAGAAATGGTGAAAATAAACCTTAATCAACACTAACATTCAACTTTTCCTTTTCAAATCACCTTTTACTCTTTGTAAAAACAATGAAAACAAATACATTGCTTATATTGAGTGTGTCTCATCTCTTTGTCCAAACAGGTTAGTGACAGATTAGAAGAATGCAGACGTTTTGAAACAGCCTGGATCAATGCTGTCAACTTGTGTCAAATGGCAGCTGAGGCAGCACACACTTCAGGTGAGTTGACTGTGTATCTGAGTACAGCTGTATTTCTTGAAGTTTGAGGTAATTCTGAAATACTGTTGTATTCATAATGATGGAATAATGAAGGCAATAAAATCCTGTTAATCAGCTGTTTGTGTTAGACTTTAAGACTTTTACACTTTTTTTGGTCCACATTGAATGTTTAAACTTACGCTGGTGTCAACCCTTGACATTTCCCAGAAAATTGATTAAATGTGTTTGCATCTGTGTGTTTCCAGGAGCCGAGCAGGCGTCCATCACAGTGAGGACAAACATTCAGGCGGCCCAGTCGCAGGTGGAGGAGGCACGGAAACTGTCAGCAGATGCGGATAAGAAGTTGGCCGAGACTAAAGTGGAAGAGATCCAAAGGATGGCAGAATATGCCTCCTTTCGAGAAACTAGTGAGGAGCCTGAGCTGCCTGAAGCTTATCTACGAGAAGACTGAGATAAATAGAGATGAAAGAAAGTGCATGCTTTCACCTTTGAAAGTTTCTACCTTTTATTTCCTCCTTATGTCTTCCTTTTTGAATCTGTAACACATATATTTGCAATCAAAATTTGAAAAGGGAATTAAATTAATTGCTAACAATTTCTAATTCTTTACTGTTGCTTAAATCATTATTTAAGACTCAGTATTTGATTAGTTAATGTCAAAAACTTTTGGAAAAAATGTTAAAAGAATCTTGACTATCCAACATCAAGTCATAAAATTGTTTATTGTACGTTTTATGGTAACAGACATTTTTTACATTTTTTCACATAATGACAAAAACAAATAAAATGAATTGTGTATTTCAGCAAATACACATTTTGACGGTCCTTGTTTATTTGTTTTGTTGCCGTGTCAAGTAATCCAAAAATAGTGAGATATGGCTTAGTGGTTACTACTGACCACTTTACCAAGAAGTGTTTGAAGTTTGGCTGCACGTTAATCAAAATATTATCAAAATCGTAATATGTGCAATATCCAAATTGTAATTGCAATTTTTGAAGTACTGTAGTGCTGCAGACATAACCAGGCCAAGTGTGGAAACTATTTGATTAACAAATGTTATGACGTTAATACAAAGCTATTTTTTTAGTGGAGACCTGAGGGATACATTACCTTTCAGACATTATAACTAATAGAATAACCTGGAATTACCCAGTGAGTGAGTCTGGCCTTACATTGTATATTTTTATAAAGAATCAACAGAAGTTGTATGAGTGCTGTATATACATAAATATCTGTGTGGAAAACAAATTTATTAAAGTATAGAGGAACTATTTAATCAGAATCAGAATCAGAAATACTTTATTGATCCCCGAGGGGAAATTGCCTTTCAGTTACATCCCGTCCAAGAAACATAAAAACAGACAGTGATACATTCCAGGGGGAGGACAGGAGCGGGAGGAACTGTGGGTCAGCCACCTGAGGCAGCGCCCCGTTTACTTAGAGGAAAAAGAGAACAAGAGGGAGGAAGAAAAGCAACTCCCAAACTAGGCTCCTGTCAGGGGGGCACAGTGGATGAGGGAGCTGTCTAATAGTTATTTGTCATAATGTAGTTACATTTTTATGGGATAAATGATTTGGAAAACAATTAGAGTGGATTGAAGTGTAATATTTGTAAAATATATATATATTAGCACATACAGGTAGACTTGTATATTTGAGTGTTTGAACATTAAGCATTTTTAGAATCAAGGGACTGCATGTATGAGATATTATTGAACTTTTTAGGCCACAAAGCTTTCACATGCAAGCTCCCTTTACAGACCAGGCTCCTGGAGAGGCAGTGAAATGTGAAAATCCTGGAAAGGAGTCATTATTTTAAAGTAGGAAAATATATGGCACTCTTATAACACTTTTGACCGAACATGATTATGATTATGCCATGTGTGACTGTTAGTTATGAGAGCATATATTAAGACAGCAGTTTTATCTCCTACGTGTGCTGAATTTGCAACCCATTTTAAATGTGACAGCTGGTGTCATTCATTGCTGTCTGAGTAGTCTATACTGTGCATTTTCTGTCAGGTTTGTAAAATGCTCATAAATCTTTACAACTTTAATATCAACAGCATAGATATGAACAACAAATATGAAGCATAGCAGCTGGTTATTGTTAATACGGCACCAATTTTAACAAGTGTGTCACATTTGTTCTGATGTTACAGGGTTTTATAAACAATATATTATTGCATAAAAAGGAAAACAGTTATGAAAATATCGTCACCTCAAATGAACAATGATAAAGGAGTAGAAAAACAGTATTGAGCTTGAATTGTTATTAATAAAATAACAATAAACAATAAAATTGTTAGAAAGAAAACATTCTTAAAATGCTCTTGTATAAGTGAATTGCACACATGCTCATTAGATTTTTTTCTAATTAATGAACAGTGTCATTTTTCTGTTGGAAAATTGTGAATCCATGTCAAATATTTCTTTTATACAAGCCAAAGAAAGCATACTTTTTCAGTGCCTGAAAAAACTTTTCATCCCTGAGGCCATAAGTAAGAGGACTTAGACATCTTGGACTAAGACTAAACAATATGTAGTTACAGTACCTGACAAGGTTAAATAACCTCGTATTAACCTGAAATGTAGATTCAATGATGGGGCACCAGAACTGGAGGAGACAAAGCAGCAGCTGGAAAGCATGAAGAATTACTGTTCTGAGCCCTTTCCACATTGACTTTTTATTCTCTCCTGATGCAGCTTTGGCCACTTTCATTATTTTAACATAAGCGAAAACAATGATGATGCACATAATCAAAAAGTAAAACTGATATATAGCTGACCTGAGATGACCCTGCCATCTGTACAAAATGAACATCTCCACAGAGCATATCTTGTATTGTTTGTACAAACTAAAAGAGGCTGATGCAAAGAAGATGGAGAGAATAACAATGTAAGGCACATAGCTGATGCCGTGAATGATGAGGATGCAATGCATAATACTGTGTATGGAGCACAGCTCTGCATGACGTAGAGGCATGCAAATGGCCACATATCGCTCCAGGCTCATTGCTGTCAGAGTAACTGGTGTCACTGATATATACGGAATTACCCCAAAACAGATAATGATACATAACCACACATTCATCGTAAATTGAAAATAGGTCAAGATGAGCAGGATATTAGACATGAATAATATGAAACTATCAGACATTAGTGTAACAGCAAATAAGATGTAGCGTGCAGTTTTGTAGAAGCATTCCTTTTGGAAAAAGGTTATTATGAGCAAAAAGTTGATGCAAAGAAAGATCATCACCAGAACCTGGACAATAATGACCTGTTCATTGACCTGCCGCAGTGAGACCTCACCACCAACCAATGAGTTGTTATCAGCCATCACTTTTCTAAGCAGATACAAAAGTTACTGAAATACTGATAAGTGTTAAAGTACTAAATGCCTCTGTTGAAAAGAAAATAAGAAACCAAACCAATGCTCCTGTTGTGGCA